>VZSF01007802.1:78456-93919 GCA_013398295.1 Chionis minor | reverse complement strand
CCATGACAGCATTCCAGTCATGACCATTAGGTAGGTCTGAGCTCTGTTAGAGCAACATCTGCATGAGGGAACAGCAGGGTCAGAGGCCATGAAATAAGAGGCCAAGGGCAAGTATAGAGAGCAGCTGATGTTTTCTCTGCCTCATAACTGCACCTTGGACTTTACAGGAGCTGGAAAGACAGGCCCCAGAGAACTCACCAACATGCTACCTCCTCAAGATCAGTCTGTATAGTATCTCTTTTATGGTTTACTCAAGAGCATCACTGACTGTTTCTCCCTATATATGGATGCTACACAACCTCAGTGAACCTCCTATAGACAGGAGGAGGATTTGTTCCTGAAAATATCACAAATGTCACTGCCTCTTTCAGGGCCGGGGTCACTATTGTGCCATTGGCGCCACCAATGGCCATTCCTGCCTCAGGCAGTTGGTGCTCCAAGCTGTTGGGACAGTTTCTCAATGCTCTGGGCAGTATATAAAGCAATGCCTCATATACACACACTTAAATAAGTTCTGGGTCTAGAACTGGGCCACATGGGCTTTCTGTCACAGACCCAATGTTGATGGTTTGCTGAGAGTGGGCAGCAAGACCAAACTGACCATCCAAAAGACATGTGGTGGTACACCTGAGTCACTGCCATGAAGATTTTGGCAGACTGTGGTGACCATCTATGCCTCATGATACCTGTGTGGAAGCCTAAGAATCAATATTACACATCAGCAACGCATCCTTGTCTGACCTTAGATCACACTTCAACCTTGGATGCTCTGACAATGACTAACTTCATAAGCCTCCCTTCCAGCTGTCTGAGATGTCAGCCTCCAAGGAGCATTTCTCCTCCAAGTCAACTTTCCTCCAGAGGGGTTGTGGACATGTCAGAGGCCAGTACATTGGTGAAGTCCTATAGGAGCTCTAAGGAGGAGGGACATGATATGGCAGCATTGGTATTGGCCTGAATCACAATGAGCGTGGCAGGTGTGTGGACAAGGCATGTGGCAGGCAAAAGAACAGTAAAATAGTGACTGAACAGAGATTCTCCACAGAATATCAGCAGGGTGCTGAATATTGTTGAATATGGAGGGCAGACTGGAAAAAAAAAAGAGTCATTCTTGTAATTTTTTCAGATAAGATCTGGGAGGTTTTTGTGTTTAAGAGAAGTTTCTTTGGGTATTTATGGAATAGGATGAAGAAAACCCATCTGAGCACTATGGACAGTTCAGAGTCCTGTCACAAGAAACAGCTGAAACTCTGGTTTTCACTATATTTTAAATGTATATTTTGCATTGACAATATAATTTACATAGTTTAAAATATTTAATTAAAGACTATAAAACCCAACACTGGCTCCCTGAGAAAACCCTTTTCTTACCTCTGCTACTCTAGGGAAAATACTTCCATTATATTTCTTTGTTTTGTATCTTTTAAAGAAATCAGTTATTAATCCAATATATCATTTTCCTTTACCTGATACCTATTTATTTTCCTTAACAGCCTTTTCTGAGGAACCTTATAAAAAGCGTTTCAAAAATCCAAGTAAATTGCATACACTTAGGTCACCTTGCTCTCCAATTTTACTAACTTTTTCAGGTTAACAAGGCATACTTTTCCCTTCACAAGCTGTGATGGTTTGACCCAATCAAGCTACACTGCATTTATCTAAATGCTACATTATTTGATTCTTAATTAGACTGTTTCTCTGGGACTAGTGTTCCTGACACCAATGGGCAACTTTCTAATCTTCTTTGTAATTGCTATTAGTACGGGTATTAGGACTGATGCAAAGTCCACTGAAGACATTGGAAAAACAGCCTCAGGAACTGCTTTAAAACCGGTGCAGAAACATCTTTCGGCCCTGGTTAGCTAACTCCTCCAGCAGCTCTGTAGCTTTGTTTTTAATGATTTCAATTTCTTTCAAGGCCATAAACTTTCTTTCTTAAAAAAAAAAAAAAAACCAACAAAAAACCAACCAACCAACAAAAAAAAAAAAAAAAAAAAAGGAACACAAAAACACAAAGCCCTCCCCCAACCTAGCAAAAAACCCAGCAAACAACTAAATAGGGTTCTGCTTGCAAAGTGCAATTACTTTTTGTATTATTCTTCCTGTAGATTGGGTGACTGTCTTTTATATGTTTTTCTTCCCCTCCTTATCTCCAGCTGCAGCTTTTGTTAGCAGACATCTTAGTCATCCTTTACAAAATGCACAGGGCTTGTGGGACTAAATTACCAAATTGGTAGACAAAACCAATCTTGCGCACCCAACTAGTCTGTGGATGGGATGTGGCTTTTTCTGTGCAGTTTTCCCATCTGCAAGGCTTGTTATCCTGTGTATTTGCTGACTTCTGTATTTTATGGTCATTTACTTAAGAAAGGAGATTGGTGTCATACGTGAAGCACCCAGATCTTATGTGAACCAAATTACACTTTTCCTTTTGCACCCAAATATTTTTATGCTTATAGCTATGTATAAACAGTCTGCAAACATGAAAAAAGTAGCTTAAGGTATTATTTGCCTAACTTGCTGTGTGTGAAGCTCTGCAGGACCTAGTACAACAGCCAGTATGTTCAGCTAAAACAACTTCTAACCCACAGCTTTTAGTTGCAAGTTCCAGTTTCTGGCTCGGTTTCATGTATACTGCTTTACAAGTAGGATTCCCTGGCCAGAGGCTGCTTTGCTAGATCAGAGGTTCACCACTCCCTGTTGACGGCCAGGCAGGGACATTGGTCTTCCTCTCATAATCTCCTGTAAAGAGAAGTGCAGAGGGATATGTGGTAGCAGTCAATGGTGGAAAAGTGTAAGGTCATATTGCCTTTATATAAGATTATAAGCACAACAACATCAAAGAGCTCAGCTCGCCACACCAAGGAAGGGGAGCTATGCAGGCGAGAGGAGCAGAACAAGGAGGAGAATGCAGGACATCAGGGGAGAAGACAGCCAGTGGCTTTACAGCATATAACTTTCTGTAGGGGGAGACAGTGGATTGAAGCTCTTGTAACTACAGGGATGTCTTCTGAGTTTTGCACAAAGTTATGGAAATATCTCCTCTGGCTTTGGGCTGTGGCTTTTCGTGTTCTGCAATGGGCTCCCAAGAAGATTCCTCTGCTGGGCAGAGAAAGGAAGAGATGCGCTCCAGAAACCTAGTGGGGACAAGGGGACTGTACAGCTGTCTCCCACCTCATTCTTCCATCAGCTGGAAGCACTCGTTATTCTTGATTTGAATTAGTTTTGGGGAGTGGGAAAGATACCTGGACCTGTGCTTTCTCCTAGACCCTATCATATCACCTCATGACACTTTTCTGACACTTGTCCTTCAATTTATGTCCTTTAATCTTTGGATATTTGTCTTTTTTTATGAGTATTTTCTTTCTTCCTGTCTTCTCTCTTTGTGTCCAACACTGATTTTATTGCTCCTTGTGCATACCCAGGACTGAGCAGCTTTCTCCATTCCTTCTGCTTTACCCCTGCATCTTGTCTTTCTTCCCTGTGGCTGGACAGTGTTGCCTTGATCAGTGAAGTAGCAACATGTCACTTACACTGTAAACTACTGAGATTCCTGTGTGGCCAGAATAGCTATGGAGCACAGCTGCAGACCAACGGGAGACCACCAATCGCTCACATTTCTAAACTGCTTGTCGCAGTTCTTCAGTATGTAGGCTGTGATGCTGCCAAAAGCAATCTCATCTCTTAGGCACTCATCCATTTCTTATCTTCTCAGACCCTCAAGGTATCCTAGTCAAACCACCCCCCTTCATCTTGCCCCATCTGTCTGTCCCACATTCCTCTTTCCTCGGGGCCCATCCTTTCTTCTCAGGAACAGTAGCTCCTGCTGCTTGACTCCCCACCTCCCAGTCGACTAGGGCTCAACTACTGAAAAAGGAAAAGCTGTAAATAACAGTAGGAGAGGGGGGATACCTAATCTTTGAAAATCAGAGAACAGAAAATTGATAAAGGGAGTTAAGATCAGCAAATAAAAGTCCATAGCTGCAATCGATAGAGTTAAGGAGTTTTTCAAGTACGTTAGAAACAAAAATTCTAGTAATGACACAGATCCAATATGAGATGGGTATTGCTTCTCTAAGAAATAATGATGCAAGTAGTAAGTGTGTATGTGTGTAAATTTTGTTGTATATTTGGGAAAATAGGTAACTGAACACTGTATTGTCTATGCGACTACTTTTTTGTCGGTAAAGAGGACTGTGTGTATGTAACAGAGTTCTTAGAGAACTGGTTTTGAATGAATAGTCTAGCTGGTAGAAAAATTTACGGCACATGATACTACTGAAATCTAAATAACACCAGATTTAAAACAATTTGACATTTCAAAGTCTAATTTTCCAGTGAAGAATGTGTAAGAGTCTTTTGCTGGATGTGTGGGTGGCTCAGCTCTAGGACCAGAGACCTGAAGCCAAGTCTGTCATTACAGCCAAAACTTGCTGTGTGTGAAACACAGGCTGGAGTGATAATGATGTATGATTAGCAGACACCAGCAGAAAGGACTCTATAACATTTTCAAAGGAAGTCTGGCAAAAACATTTTTTGATGTAGGCAGACTTACACCTCTGGTAACAAAGCATGGACACTGGTGGTTTGGTCCTGGCTAGCAGCCAAACTCCTACCCAGCTGCTCACTGAGTTCCCTCTGTTGTTTCTCACACTGTTCTCCTGCTCTCTCCAGCCAACATTTTCTGCCCTTTCAAAGAGGCACCACAGACTTAGCTTACTGACAGCTTTGGCCAACAGTGGGTCCATTGCTGCGTCCACTACAGCAGCCACGCCTGCATCCCCCCTTTCTACCAAAACCTTGCCACAAATACCTAGTATGGACACCTAATAAAAGAGACTATATCTTTCAAAACAGTGATTTGGGATGAGAGCGGAAAAGAAGTTCCTGCGTGTGCTTCTTTACTGCTGTTTTGTGCACAGAGAAAACTAAAGGTCCTCTTGGGTTCATTGGGTTGAGCCCAGTCCACAAATTTTCCCAAGTCCAGGCTAAAATTGTTTAGATTTTCTAGTACTATTTTCTAGTACAATCCATCAATGCAGAGGAGTCTTCTGTCCTATTATTAATGTTCAACTCCTTTCTTATTCCATACCCTCCCATCATCATGATGATGTTCTTCTGGATAAATTCATGATGGACTCTTGCTCTGTGGTGTTCAGCCCTACCAAACATGAGGAGTAACAGCCCAGTTCCACGAATGGAATTTGTAATGCTAAATTTGAGGGATCTGCATGTACTCAAGTAAATATTGAAAAAATAGGATTAGATGTGAGGATTTGTGACAATGATGATGCTCAGCACAGGAATGTCCACAGCCCTACATTGGAGACCACAATGACACAGGTTGTGTGGAGTTCTTTCCACATGAGTTCATATGTCTATCCAAAAGCAGCACTTAGGCAACTTGTGAAATTGGGATTTGGAGCATGAAACTTACTCGTATGTTTAGATGCTTAGACCTTTTCTTGTAAAAAACTTATGGCTGTGTTATATCTTGCAATCAGAGCATCCACCCAAGAAACAAAGGGCTACATCCTGCATCCCAGCTGAAATATATAGGTATAACTGCAGTTATTTGGGAAAGGGAGAACAGAATCATAGAATCATAGAATGGTTTAGGTTGGAAGGGACCTTAAAGATCATCTAGTTCCAACCCCCCTGCCATGAGCAGGGACACCTCCCACTACACCAGATTGCTCAAAGCCTCATCCAACCTGGCCTTGAACACTTCCAGGGATAAGGCCTCCACAGCTTCCCTGGACAATCTCTTCCATTGCCTCACCACCCTCAGAGTGAAAAATTTCTTCCTTTAGATCTAATCTAAATCTCCTCTCTTCCACTTTGAAGCCATTACCCCTAATCCTATCACTACACACCCTTGTAAAAAGTCCCTCCCCAGCTTTCTTGTTGGCCCCTTCAGATACTGGAAAGCTGCTATAAGGTCTTCCTGGAGCCTTCTCTTCTCCAGGCTGAAGAATCCCAACTTTCTCAGCCTATCCTTATAGCAGAGGTGCTCCAGTCCTCTGATCATCTTTGTGACCTCCTCTGGATGTGCTACAACAGGTTCATGTCCTTCTTATGTTGGGGGCTCCAGAGTGGGATGCAATATTCCAGGTGGGGTCCCAAGAGAGTACAGTAGAGGGTCAGAATCGCCTCCCTCAACCTGCTGGCCACACTTCTTTTGATGCAACCTAGGATGCTGGTGGCTTTCTGGGCTGCCAGTGCACATTGCTGGATGATGTTGGTCTCCTCATCCACCAACAACCCCAAGTCCTTCTCCTTAGGGCTGCTCTCAAATCTATTCTCCACCCAGCCTGTCCTGCTTTGGATTGTTGGGATCCAGATGCAGGACCTTGCACTTAGTCTTGCTGAACTTCATGAGATTGGCATGGCCCACCTCTCAAGCCTGTCTAGGTCCTTCTAGGTGGCATAAGTACCTCCCTCCACCACTCTCACTCATGGTGTCTATTTTGAACCTGGAAAAGGAACGTAAAAACCACAAGTGTGTGCAAGAAGCAAGTAGGAAGTCTCTCATGTGGCATCTGCTGGAAAAACTGTGGCTTGAGGTTCTGCTCTGACTGCTTAGGCACTTTACATTTGACATTCATGGAATAAGGAAAAGAAAAAATCCAAAGAGCAGGGACTCTATGGCATATCTCTGGGATGAACTTGGCTCAGTCCTGTGCCTGTTCTGTCACCTGCATGGTGACAGAAAGACACGTTCTGCATAGTCCAGACCCCTGTCCAGCAGCACCAACTTCCCAGTTTAGGCCCAGGGAAGCTAGGATTTGAATATATGCCATGTGATCTCTATGCCTCTGGTGCGTGGCTGCTCACTTGTTCAACGCTTCAGGGAGCTCAACACCCGATCCCTCTGGGATAGTAGAAACATAGACATCATAAGTACATTAAGGTATCACCTTCTGCTAACAGAAAGAAATGCCACTGCTCAGCTATCTTTAGTAAGGATTATTCTAAAAGTTAATAATGATCTAGGTCATGACATGAATTCAAAATATAATGTTGTGGTTCAGATCCGTCTGTTGGCTTTTGACTTCCAAACCTCTCCCCGTACCATGTGGAATAACAATGAAGAATGCTAACTTTCTAGTGCAATGAGGCAATTTTCTCTTCTCTACAGAAGCTCTGTTGCCACCTCTGTGCAGAAATAAGCACCATCGCAGTCAGCAGCACCATCCCCTGCTCCCTCGCTTGGTTCTTTCCCATCAGACTTAGACACTGTCCACAAAACCAGGAAAGAGAGGTCACCCAAAGCCCTGCTCAGGCAGCGGTGGTATGGAGTATAGGAAGCTTGGGTTCATATCCATCTTCTAACTGAGCCTCTGAACATATATCCCACCACAGGCTGACTGTTACTGGATGGCAGCTACATGGCTGACTGCTACCAGAGGGAGGGAGAACATTTCTCTTGGTCTTTGTATTTCCTGTTGGCCTACAATGCTGTATAGGTATAAAGCTTCAATCAGTGAGATACAGGGTTCTTCTTGCATTGCCACCATGCCCTAAAGGGAACAGCTTCAATTTGAGAGATCCCTCAACACCAAATCATGATTTGTCCACAGTGTTAAAGCTTTGTGGGTCAAGTTCTTTCAGACAGGTGAGGGATTTGCTCCCTCACCCCTGTAAAATGGTGCTCTGCTAAGCTAGTGGTTGAACAGGAGTGAAGCCCTCTGCTAGCTGACTTAACAAATCTGGTGTGAATACAGAGCTGAGGGAGAAAAATGTCATTATTTTTGCCTTGGATACAGAGAGAGTTAGGGGGAAATTGCAGTCTCTTTAATTTGTCATTAATAAACAGATTTTCAAAGAAATGTGTTTTGCTCAAACTTGTTTCCACTGAGTGTGTGGGAGGGAGGTAATTGAGGCTGGGCAGAGTTGCTGTGAGGTCCTGTGGAGCTAGAGGTATTTCCCTTTGGAAATGAAGGCCAAGCCTGAGCTTACTCTGTACTTGCAGAAGGATCATGAGAATTAGAAGCACATAGGACCTTGTCGTTCCCATACAAGCTCCCCCTGTGCAACACTTCTAACATCTTCAAACCAGCATCCTTATCCAAACCTGGTGCACCTTTATATGCTGCTCTGCTCCAGCCATGGCTGGGATCTGGCTGGGTTGTGGATCTACCTATGATATCTGGGGCTGGGTCAAATGGACTAGGTCCTTGCCATATGCAGGGACCTTCAATGGGACCTTGCACGATAGGAAAACAGTGTGTTCCACAGCTGAAGGAAAAAGTCCATGGGAATTATTAGAAGTCCTCATTCTCCATCACTTGGACCCCTGAGATTCGGGCAACATTCACAAAATGAGCATAAAATGTTTGCCCCAATACAAAGGAAATCATTGCTCCTTAATATCAGATCACTACGCTTTGTTGACTTTGTCACAGTTTTTATACTGTTTTGAATGCATAAAATGGGAAAGGTTAGCTGCTGCTGTGACCAGGCGCAGTGTGAACTGGTGGCAGAGCTCTGGTTGCATCTCAGAACACCACTCGTGTTTATGTGTGAGAATCACACTCCACTGCCAAAGTACAAAACATCAGGCCACACGCTTACTAGCACTGACCAACTGTCATGTGCATCCGGAGGGAGCCGAGCCCAGGAATGGCAACAGCCCAACCCTGTGAGTCCCTGCTGGCTGCAAGTACACCCACAAGCACAACTGTGCTCGCACACAGCAAATCTGTAGACGCTCCCCAGATTTCCCCAATGAAAAGCGCGTGTCTGTGCACACCCCCTGATGCTGTGTGGCAGCAGGAGGTCAGCCCCAGCCCTGGCTCACTCCGTGCTCCCTCTTGGGTTTGCTTTAATGGCTCCTCTGAGAGGCTGCCTCAGCGCAGTGAATTTATGAATGTGACATATCATTCAATATTGTCTACCATAAGCCACTCTGTTACCATGGCAACTGCCTCTTTAGCCCAGTTCCTGGGGCTCCTCAGGTCTACTTGATATTCACCCTGACACCTTTGCTGGAGACCTTGGGGAAACGCATTAAGTGTGAAAACACCTTACACTTATTGGGCCAAGGTAATTCCTCCCCACGTGGATGTGAACATCATATTATCTCCAAGAGAGGGGCTCTCACTTCCCTGACTTCTGTCCATCCTCCACTTCCCTCTCTCCCTGCACATCTAACAAGCTGCAAAGCCAAACCTGGGCAAGAGCCTGAGGTCTTCTATAATCAGAAATGCTGAATTCTCAGTGGTCTGGCCTGGGGTCCTGCTGAAAGAGCTAGGCAGATGTGATTAGGGGAGTATGTGAAATACTGACCCTAGTTAGCATGAATTCTCTGTTTTTCCGATCCCCTGCATGTGGCTTGCTTTCCTTACTTCAAGCCTTCCTTTTTTCATGTCCAATTATTCCTTTTTCCCCCCTCATTTTCTGGGCCAGACATTAAGTTTTCTAGCTCAGTCTCCTGATTTGCCTGCCTTCCCAGGGATTTCTTCCTAGAGGATTTGCCTTATGCATTCTTTTGCTGTGCTCCTGTGTGTCTGTTTCACCGCTGGTTGATCCATTGGTCACACTGTGCCAGTTCTCCACTTCCTGCCAGGTTATGGGAATGGCGTTTTTGTACACCGCTACTAGGTTCTGTCCCTGGCTTCTTACACTCACCAGAGTGAAGCATCACAGGGCATCATAAGGGTAAAGAATGAGGTTTAATAGCAGGTAAGATGCTTAGTTAGGCAAATTTTCAGGAGATATGGTAAGTGATAATGGTGATTATTCACCTGTTTCCAGCCATTCCCCAGCCTTTCACAATAGTTATTAATGATGGCACCATGGGTTCTTCTGCTCTATCACAGCATGTCAGGTGTCTCTCCAATACTCCTACCTATGGGTAATTTTGGTTTGCCTAATGAAGTGTCCCCACTGGAGATTTCCAGAGGTCTGTTTCAAAAGCCAGTCAGAGTCAGTGGCAGAGATTTACACAGTCATGCTAGAAGGCAGCAACGTTTTGGAAGGAGGAAGAGTTTGCATGGTTAGAAATGTCTTCTCTAACATGCCTGGAAAGATCTCATCTGATTTCCTGTTTACTCTTCATTTGATACTCAGATGGGAGGCCTCCATAGAAAGGATGTAAACTGCACAGAACCTATAGCAGGTGACAGAAAGGCAGGGGACAATTTATGTTGTCTGGTTTGGAGCACAGTACCAAAGACAAACACCATTTTTGATTATGCTTTGTTTGGAGACTTTGAGTCCTGTGTGCCAAGAACCACTTCCTTTTATCTTCTGGAACAGAAGGATGTTCTCCCATTTATTTCTCGGCAAGCAAGAAAATGGGAAACTGAGTCACCATGACCACAACAGCGTAAAATATTGCTGTCTTGCCCACACTGTATGTGTTGCCCACACCGCCTGCAGTAGCAGGAGGAACTGGATCTAATGGGAGACCACGGGTGGAGCACAGAGGATGTTTGGTAATTTGCAAGTCCTTGACACCACAGAGCACCCACACTCTGGCTCACACTCAGCCCCAGTGGTAAGTTCAGCTAGCAAAAGGACTGGTGCTGGGAGGGGAATGATTTAAGCTAAATGCATAGGAGATGGGGCTACCCTGTGCTGTCCTCACAGCCATTCCCTCTGTCTCCTGTGATGTTTCGGCTACTGCAAAGGTTTTCGGTTAGCTGGGAAATAATCAGGGAGCCCTTTTTGACAGGAAATGCTATTTAAGCCCCGCAAAAATCTCATGCTTTTGACAGCACGCTCACCAGGAAGATGTCTTAGGGCAGGAAGGCCTCCTCCACTCTGTGGTTGCGTCTGCTAAATCAGCAGGGGAGAGACCAGGCTGAAGCCTGTTTTCCAGCTTTGGAGAAGGGAATTGTACATGAGCTTCACACACAGGCAGCCCCCTCCACCCTCCCATCCTGCTGCCAGCCCACTGCTATTTCCTCTTCTTTCTGCTTCTGAAAGGTTTCAAGCCATGCTGTTTTTACCCATGCTTCATCCATCCCAGGAGCATGTTCCTGTGTCCGTGATTGCTTATCCTGCACAATGGGACTGCAAATCCCCCAACCCACTAGCAAAGCAGTTGAAAGTGAGCTCTGCTGCCAAGACCCTTGATTAGTTCTGATTTGATTAGTTCTGACCCTGTGTCTCTAACTCTGCTTAGTATTTACTTGACTCTGACAATCAGAGGGCAGCAAAGGAACCTCAGTTTCCCCTAGTTCCTAGCTGAAATCCCTAAAGTCAAGGTTACAAAGGCCACATCTTGCTTCTTCTCCTTTTGTACTTATGTCATTTACATTCCTGGGAATGCAGCAGCTACCTTCACAGCAGAGTGTTTGTCTACATTCCCCCCATCCATCAAAGCACCCTCCGGTGCTGGGCAGCTGCGGCACTGTCTCGAGAAAAGGTAGCTCTGGATTGGGGGTTCCCAAAGAGCCTTTTTGATGGTCTTTCACACGAATGTTTTCTGCCCATTAGGCTTTTCTACAATACACTGATGCTGTCCCCACCTCCAGCTAGACTTTAGCGTGCCACACAGCGTACCCCAGAAGAACCTGGCATTTGTGAGCTCTAGCTTCAGACAGATGTCATAAATCCCAGCAAGCGAGAATTTCAGACACGTTTGTGCTTACTGCTGGCTGGCTGTGCCACCCCTGCACTCATCATATGGCTACTGTGAATCCCACGCCACACGACTCGCTTTCTCTGGGGTGCTGGATGGGAAAGTGCCTGTCCTTGCTCCATGCCATGCGTGGCAGCCTGGAGCTGGACCTCAGCACTCAGCACTTGCAGGGCTCAGACTAGGGCTGAGGAAAGATTTTGCTGACAATTGCATGGACACTGTAAGCTGCACCCATAGGGTATGAGTACCTTGAAACGGCAAAAAATGTGGGACCACAACAGCCAAATACAGGACTGGGAAAGCAGCGTTTTGCTTCTTACCTGGAGAAGGGAAGGTCTGTGTGGGCTGGGGAATTCCTGCTGAACCCTTCTTTAGTGGCTTATTACTTTTGAAATACTTTGTGTACATCTGAGAACATTTGATCTTCTCTGATACCAAAAGATTATCAAGAGGAGTTATCAGCTTTTATGGGTAGGGGTTGAATGGGAAAGGGAAGCAGATTGTTAATGTTAAGATATCTTTCCTGCCTGGACTGGTTTAACCTGTGATAAGATGTAAGGTTGGGATGTACTGTCATAGTGCTTGATCCCAGTCCAAGACAAGTTTTGAGCAATTTGTCAAGGGCATGTTTGAGCAAACAGAGCCATTCTGGATTAGGGCCAGTCTCTGGGGCTGGACTTGGGGAGACAGGGGCTGTGTACTTGGAGATGAGAACACCAGTATGCTGGAAGCAGTTTGTGATGGCAGGATGATCAGAAAAGGCAATAACTCCCCACCCTCTGAAAGCTTCTGGACACTGTTCTGCTCTCATCACTCTACATCCAGGATTGTCTCACTATTTTGGAGACATTCCTGATTTTAAGCCCAGATCCTTCACACAGACCCTACTGAGGATCCTCTTCACTCCACTCACCCTGATAACTCCACAGCTCCAAACTCCCAGCAGCTGTCTTCATGAATGCAGACCTAAAAACGGATATGACAGATAGCTCTCTAATGCTGAGGTGACACAGAAAGACAGTAAATTCTTGTCATCTCACCTTCCAATTTTTGCTCTTTACTCTGCTCCCTCTCTAGGGCTACGTTTCTATAAAGGCTTCCCTGTAGGAACCAGAGGAAGAAATTGATGCTTGGGGTCTTCCCAGTATGGCGTCCTCTATCAGGTTAGAAAACAGGGTCAGTCAGAGAACCCTGGCAAAAATAAGGTGTGTAGGCAGAACTGGGGATGGTCCCTGCATGATATGGCAGTTTCTGCTGGGACAGCATTGGCATCCTTGGCAGGAACAACTGGCTGCCATTCAGGAGAGCACAGCACATCTTGTAGAAAATATGGGAATAATTCTCCTAGGGGGTGATCTGGCACTTTCATTTGCCTGAACTTGTATGAGAAATGACCACAAAAGACTAGTGTAATCCTTACAATGTGTAATAGGAAGCATTTCCTACCAACCAAGGGAAGTATACATGTAATGAACTAGAAACCTCTCAATCAGTTTGACATTACAACCCTGGTCAGGCATACTCTGGGTGATGAATGCAGCTGAAACAGCTACCACGAGGAACTGTGAAGATGGCATTTGCATGGGCTAATGAGTGCAGTCTGCCCTGCACCTTGGCTTTTTCTTTCATGGAGTCACAGAAAGGTGGAGAAGCCTTCTGAGGGCCTCTAGCCTATCTTCCTGATCCCTCCCCAGAGCTAACTTCAAAGTCAAATTAGATTGCTCACGGCCTTGTCCAACCAAGTTTTGAAAATCTCCAGGGCCAGAGATTTTTGACCACGCCTTTGCTATAGAACCTTCCCTAGCCAGACCAGACTCAGTTCCTCGTAGCACATGCACTCAATACCCTTCTGTATTTTAGTTACCCTCCACTGGATTCTGCAGGCTTTCTTGGCACCCCCCTTGTACTGGAGTGCCCCTAAACTGTTCACAGTTCTCTAGATGCAGCCGCAGGAGTGCTGAGCAGAGGGAAATAACCCATGTCCCCCATTCTTCCAGCCATGCTCTTGCTAATACAGCTCTGTTTGGGCTGAGGATGTGCTGTCATTTGGGGCACATGGGGAAGGGGAAGCACTGGTGCATGTCCACATGTCTTTCAGAACTAGAGTGGTATGTGGTGAGGACACCTGCCCAGTGCATCGGCACATCTACTGCATGTCCCACCAAAGATACATCCCTTAGAAGGGCTATCACAGGAGAAGGACTGACTGGTAGAAGAGCAGACTAGAAGACGTGCTTCACCCCGAAACAAAATTATGGTCTGGAGCAGCTAGGACTGCTATCTGTAAATACATGGGGGAAATGAAACTGCCTACAAAGGAGACGTTTTAAGCAATTGAATAGTGATGGCTCAAGGAAAGATAGGGATGGATTCACAGGCCATCTATGTTCAGGCTGGAAACTTAAGATGGTAGAAAGAGTAGTGATAGTAGCAGTTTGGAGAAAAATTCCAGGTTCATGTCAGGGGGGAGAAAAGTTCAGTGGAGGTAAGCCAAATGAAAAAGGATGGCAAATTCAGCAGAAAGCTGCCTGGAAGTGGGTGATACCCTGGAGAAGATGTCCTGGGCTGGGTTGCTGTGGCTGAGTGGGAGCTGAGAGGATTTATTGTTAGAGACCCGGATGACTTCACACAAACCGATGTGCCCAGTTTGCGCCAAATAACTCATACCTTTCAAAACAGAAGTGTGAGCCCTAGGATACTTTGGCCTTCTAGAGCTCTGTCAGGTTCCTGTGGGCTCAAGGGAACCTGACACAAATATAGCAATTTTTTTATTTTAGAAATTTTCTCTGAGCCTGTAAGCTGGGAGTTTGAAGCAGCGTCACACCCCACTCAGATCCACTCGGAAGACAAGGCAGGGGGCTGTGACTCAGATTCATAAATCCCCAGTGGTGTGGACTAAGGTGAGACAACTCTTAAGGTCTGCACACAAACATTATTAGCTTAACTAGGTCTGCGACAATTGGTTCAGTACAGGACAAATTATGGCAAGCAGAAAAGTACACCTTGCGTTACTTGACAGATGTACCACAGATTATGGTAGGCAGCACTTGACAACGGGTAGGCCATGAATTATGGCAAGCAGTACGGCAAGCCTTGCATTATTTGCTAACTTCAAGAGAAAAGAGAGAAAGAGAGAGCGAGGGAGAGATCAATCACCGGTCCTGGTTCCAGTGTTGGTCCAGCCAACGGGGGTGGGAGGGGTCTCTGGTTGGCGGGAGCGCTCCTCTGTGTGTCCCTCAAAGATATTCTTCCACTGCCAACCAGAGGCATGTATCCTCCCCTTTTATGTTCACTTACCAGACAACCCGCCCCACTATTACAAGGACAGTTTTGTCCCAGATTTCACGCCTTTCCAGGTGCGAGGAAGCATGATTTGTGTGGGCGCATGGGTGCATGTAGCAGACAAGGAGGCCACAAGTTGAGCAGACCCATTGGGCATTCAAAAGGCTTCCTGCCTCCTGTGCTACATGAGAGACAAGCCGGTGTCTGCCCCAAGCTCCATGCAAGGTCTGTGCAAGGTTTGCATCATGCAAGCTCTGCATCATGCAAGCTCCATGTTGTCCACCCCCCAGCTACAGCTTCATTTCACGGTCCTTGTGAGTGTTTTGAGACGTTCAGAAAGTTTCAGAAGGCCTTCACCTCTACTTCCCTCGTCTTTGTTTTGGGGCATCTACAGGTTGTCCCTCACAGGCAGGAAAAATGAAAGAGATATCCCACGGGTGAATGGGGTAATTCTCGACAGTTCCCTAGCTGTAGATTTGAAAATTGGAGGTGAGGGCAAATAGCAAGAGAGTGAGAAAATCAAAGCTGCGTCTCCAAAGCTACATTAAAAAGAAAAGAAAAAGGAAAAAAAAAAAAGAAAAAAAAAAG
>VZSF01007802.1:0-78383 GCA_013398295.1 Chionis minor | reverse complement strand
TAAAAAGAAAAAAAAAAGGAAAAAAAAAAAAGAAAAAAAAAAGTAAAGCATTTCATCCATCTGCTTGCATTTTCCTTGGTGCTTCTTTTCCATTGCTTTGATAAGCAAGACACTAAAGAATGTCATGGAAGAAATTTCCTTCCCCCAACAACCACTTTCCCTTACCTATTTCCCCAAAATGAAAAGATTATTAAAAAAAAAAAGAAAAGAGAAGGCAAAAGAAAGGAAAGGAAAAAAGCTGAAAAGGTTTCTGTGATTTAACAAGGCCATTGTGAGGCCTGTATTAAAGAAACAGAAGAAACCAAGGGCTGGCTTTGATGTAGAGCCTTTGAAAAACCTGAGCCGTGAGAAACAGCCCTGACCCATGCGTGTCCTGATGAAAGAGCAGGACTTGTTGTGCCAAAGCCAGGTCTCTGTCGAGATTGCATGAAGGTGCCAGGCCCAAACACCTATAATATCAGGTTTTGCTGATATTCAGCGTCAGGCTGGCTGCATGCAAGGCCTGTTTCAATCCAGCTAGAGGCCCAGAGCAAGCAGGGAGGATGGGCTGGAGGAGAGGTGGCTGCATGGCAGCCGCTGCTCTGCGCACCAAGGTCTATGAGGACCAGAGAGCTGCAGAAGTCACCTCCCCTCTTCACACCATACATTCCTGCTCAGGAACCAGGATGGGATTACTGGTGTGCCTGAGTGGCAGAAAAGAGCTGCTTGACTTTGTAAGGCTACAGTTATTTTCCACTAATGAGGGAGCAGCTAAGAAGGCTCCTGTGTCATTTCAAGAGCCCTGAAGGCTTGTAAGATGCATTGCATGCAGTGAGAGGGCAAAAACCCCACTGTGGGTGAACAATGGGGCCCTGAAA
Organism: Chionis minor; assembly: GCA_013398295.1. Lineage (NCBI taxonomy): Eukaryota > Metazoa > Chordata > Aves > Charadriiformes > Chionidae > Chionis > Chionis minor. The sequence continues at coordinate 77,526 of VZSF01007802.1, read as the reverse complement.
GGTGGTGTCCAGGTCCCGTGAAACCTGTGCCAGCTGTGGTATGAAACTCGTGGCTGGGGTCTGTGGTAGGAGGGAGGAATGCAGAGGTTACTATCGTATCCCATGGTCTCTTCATCACATCAGCTTAGCTCCTCTGCACCCTGACAAACTCAAAAGAGACATGGACATACTGGAGGGAGTCCAATAAAGGGCGATGAAGATGATGAAGGGACTGGAGCTGCTCTCATGTGAAGAAAAGCCTAAAAAGCTGTGACTGTTCAGCCTGGAGAAGAGAAGGCTCAGGGGGAGATCTTATCAATATATCTAAATACCTGACGGAGGGTACAAAAAGGGCATACTCAGACTCTTCTCAGTGGTACCTATTGCTAGAACAAGAAGCCATGGGCCAAAACCAAAACAAGCAGTCTGCATCGGAACATCAGGAAACACTTTTTCACTGGGAGGTTTACCGAGCAGTGGAACAGGTTGCTCAGAGGTCCTGGACAACCAGTCCTAGGTGACCCTGCTTGAGCAGAGGGGTTAGACAAGATGACCTCCAGAGGTCCCTGCCAACCTCAACCAGTCTGTGGTTCTGTGATTCTCTGATTCTACGATTATGATACACCAGCTTTAGGTCATACTATTCCAAGAAGTTGTGGGCACAGAGTCGGGGAAGATGTACAAAGTCTCTGAAGTCTTCTTTGCGCTGACACATCACAGCAGGAATTTGTGACAGCTTCATCTACATAAGAGGTGGGAACGTTTCCAGAAAGTAAATGTAACACTTCCAGCAAGAGGTTCATGAAAAATGTCTCAAAGATGATTTGGGAAAGCATTTTTCCTGGCTTGAGTCCTCACTCACAAATCTTTGAAGACTAAACTAACAACATACCCTGCTAGTGGCTAACAGTGCAGGAAAACAGCTCTCAGGGAGAGGGTAGCAGTTAGACAGATGAGATAGTCTCCACAAGACTAATACAAAATTTACTGACAACCTTATGGCAGCCATAGATCAATCTTATTATAATCTTAGAGGCAGCTTATTCCAGCAGAGGAAGGATCTATGAGACTTCAAAGGATTAGTTTGGGTGGCAGTATGTGCTTGAGAGGAGTGAAGGTAGGGGAAGTCTCCCTAGGGCAGGAGTCATTGGAGGACAGTGACAGATCTCCACCCTCATACAGCACATCCCAGTCCCTTGCACCATCCCACCCTCATGACCTCCCATCATTGCTCCCCTTCCTCCCACTGCTGACTCAAACTCCCAGACCCCGCAATTACATCCTTACTCTGCGAATCATGCTGAGAGCCCCTGCCCAACAAGAAATCCAGTGGCACCTCCTAACCTTCACCATCACAGCCAGGCACTGCTTTTCACTCAGATGATCCCATGGAGAGCTCTTGAGCCTGGTCTGTCTCCAGGCACAGCCATAGCTGTGAAATAAGCAAGGATAGAGGGCAACAGAAGGGCGTGCAGCAGACTGAGAACAGGGAGGTGAGCACAGAAACTTGCACTGCTATGTGGCAAGAGAGTGATCCCAGGAATAGGGAAAACTGCAGGAATCAATGAGCTGTGACATCCCCATGACCACCTTCTCCTACACAGGGGGAAGGACACTACATTGGGTCAGGGATATGAATGGGTCAGGAACAGCTGAAACCATTTCTGGGACACAGGCTCTTGGATTCCACCTCAGTGCTAGATTGAAGGTCACCTGCAGGTTACTCCACCTGAAAAAAAAAATAGGTGAACCCCAGGGCACTGTGCAGACCTGGATGGGTCCTCAGTCTGACTGTCTGTTCAGGTGACATGTCCTCTGGACCACTGTCTGGTTGCATTTCTTACTGTTCTAAACCATTACGCAAATTCTGGTTTTCCTGTCTTCTTTTGGATCTGGGATGATGGGAAAGCACTGCTTGATGGTTGTTTTAAACCTTGAATCAGCAAAGAAAATTTTCCAGCACGGGTTTCAGTTCCTGCATTTTTTTTGCATACAGCTCTGTGCACTGGATCTTAAGAAGGGGGGGTGGGTGGAAGAAGATCCAGAACATGGATGAGATGAACTGAGAGCATCCTGCTTGAGCGGCCAATGAACAGAAGTGTCCAAAAAGACGCCTAGGCAAGGACTGGAGGTCTGAGTAATCTGAACAGAACCTGCAGGTTTCAGCTTGCTCTGCTGCAGCTTGAGTGTTGACTTGGAAGGTCTTTCTAACCTTTCCTGAGGAGTTGAATTTTAATATGAATGATAATGCAGATACTCTTCAGTTGGCTTCCAACCATATTGTTCTGCAGGAACACTCCACCTAGCCACATAACTCCCAGTAAGACTACTAGTGAATACTTTAGGGTGGATGCAAGAACAGAACAAAACTGTTCTTCAAAATTCCTCAGTGTATTCTCTCAGCATTTGTAGCTTATGGATTTTTTAAAACCAGAGATGGTATTTTGGCTTTTATTAATCCATCTAACTGCTTTTTGAACCCATGACAACTTTCAGCATCAAAGGCACCCTGTGGTGATGAGTTCTGCAGTTTAATTACATGCTGCACTGGGCCCTTCAGGCTAACTGATGTCTCAACTAGCACATCTGTACATTGGGCTGGGCTGACAAATCTTCAGTGAACCCATGAGAAAATCACAGAATCACAGACTGGTTGAAGATGGAAAGGATCTCTGGAGGTCATTTGGTCCAACTGTCCCTGTTTAAGCACGACCACCTAGAGCTGGTGCCCAGGACCAAGTCCAGACAACTTTTGGATATAACCAAGGATGGAGACTCCACAACCTCTCTGGGTAACCTGTACCAGTGTTCAGTCAAAAGTGCAAAGTCCTTGTTGCTGGCAGTGAAAAACCATGTTTAGAAACATCAGGTGTACACAGGGACGGTTCATGGGGGCAGTTAAACTGATGGATGAAGTACAGTGTGCTAGATTGAACATGTATCATGTAGGTACTTACAGCTAAGGGTAGCACCAATAATATGAAGTCATAGGCACAGTGATCCAATCACAGTGATCTCTAGGAATCTGTATGTGACATCTGGGTTGGAGCTTCCATCTCACCACCCAAAGCTGTGAGCTGTGGGTTTTGGGTATCCATTAGCACCGAGGTGATGGGGATAAGTGGAAATAACAGCAGGCTAAAAATGTAGCAGAAAGGCATCCCCAGGAGTCCCAACCCAACGACAGGGAAGATCAAAAGTTCAGGAGCATGCCTGACAGTGAAACATGTTGGAAAATAAAGACCTTAATTACAGTGACCATTTCTGACCCTACCATTGTTAGTGACTCAGTTGCTAAAATACCACATTGAGTGGAAGCTGGTGCTAGTGACTGGGCTAGCAAGCTTGGCAGCGAGCAGGAGCACTGACAGCCGAGGTTATAAGGTAAATCTCTCCAGTAAAAAGCCTCTATTCAGTCTTTATGGGCTGAAAGTCCCCCAGGCCTGCAGGTGTATCTCTAGCGGAAGAGTGTGTAGCAAGGGCAGTGCATGCAAGGATCTCGGAGAAATGCAGACATCGAAGATGTCACTGTTAGAACTAGAGCACAAGGGAAACTTGTTGAGGTAAGTGCCTGATTTGCTGCTATTTATGCAAACCTTCCGTAATGTCTCTAGCAGTGACTTTAACCTACGGTTTGATATGCAAGGGCCAGCAAAGCTGGAAACAAGATATTGTGGAGTTTGACTTTATTTTTTGCACATGACTTGGGAGGGAGATCTGAGACGTATTACACTCACATGGTGAATTGTGTGTCTCAGTCAAGGAGTTAACACAACTGGCCACAGAATTGCACTGAGGAGTTAACTGGGAGTTAAGGTTCATCAAATCATTAGTTGCATGAACCAATTAAAGGAATCTTTTTTATGAAACTCAGCCTCCACAGGTTTATTGCATTTTTGTTCATGTTATCGTGCTGTTAACTGTTTCAGATGCCAGCCCCACTCATCAGTGCACCCACGTGAGTGAACAAGGTGAATTTACTTCTTGTACAAGTAAAACCAAAGAAATAATCTATGCCAAATACAGTATTGTCCTGAGTTTCACCTATAACATTAAATCATTTAGGAGATGTCTCTGCACCAAATGAGCAGAGCCAGGACCTTTACTCTGTGCCATGAGAAGGATCACGTGGTTCAGTGGTCTCTCCACTCACAGAAAGCAGTGATGCTTCAGTAAGCACTAATTTTGATTTCCAGTTTACAAATCACCAAAGAACCTGGTCTGAAGTCCAGTGCTGGCAAAATCTCTGTTTCTCAGCTCATAGCTCTGTCACGTTCTCCGTGAGACCATTGCTTCCCCCACTCCCTCCATCCTTACTGTCTTCAGTGCTTCTTGGGGGAAATGGATGTGTTGGACAGCTTCAGGCTCTGTATACATGTTGAATTATTTGTAAGGTACCTTACACATCCTTGCTGAGTACCTTTTACAGAGTATGCTTATAAATATATTAACTTCTCACAGCTCTGAGACATCTGACACCAAATCCCTTTTCCATGCTGTTTAGGACTCGGTAAGCCAGGCTAAAACTTTATTTACTTAAATAATTTTATGTGATCTGTGGTAACCTAGGACTTACATTTGCCTGCCACAAGAAGAAAACACAGAATTACATTATCCTACTGTCCACAGTGTGCAATTTATCCAACAAGTTGATCTACTTTTGTCTTAGCCTACTGCTTGCAAACATGTATTTGGAACTGGTTTCCTACAGGAAATGTCTGGATGAGCTTGTTAGGTGCTTTAGAAGAAAAGTTTCCTCTGCTGTGCGAGCTGGCTCTTGTCTAAGTCTTCCCCTTGACTGAGACAGATTTTATCAAGCCATAAGGCACTTCTAAGCTCTGTGATGAATATTAGTGTTCATGCAGGACAGATATACAACTGGGGTGAGATGGACTCTATGTAATAAGTAGAGTCAGGCCTGGAAGAGTATTTAGGATTAAATGAAGGTTAAAAAGGCCCTATATAGGAGGAAGGGTATCTCGAACTAAAGCTGTTCCTGAACACCTGTGGAAAGACAATATAGCCTTACAGTGAACCAGAAAAGGGGTCAAGAGAAGCAGAGCCCCTAGCAAACAGTGGAGACTGCAGGTGCACATCAGATCAGCTCCACTGATGTCATTAGTGGTGGTGTTAAAATTCGCACAGGGTCTTCAATGACTTACCTACAAAGTAATAGAGAACACATCAAAATATTTCCAAGAAACTTCCCTGGGCTTGCTAGGAAGCAAATAGCCTGTACCTGGAGCATTTGGGGAAAGCCCACAGTGTCAATGAATGCAATTCCTTTCTCAGCACAGAGCTCTTTATTGCTGTATGTAGGAATGATTTTTGTCCTCTGTTGCCTCCTTCTGAGCCCTCTCTGGCAGGATGGTAACACATGCCTCTGTTCTGAATTGCAGGTCATCATTCTGAACCTCCTTGTCTTTGGTAACGGCTGGATCTTGATCAGTTGACCATTCTCCTTCTTCCCTAAAGGAATTTGTTCTCCCTGCTGCAGCAGCTCACCGTGTCAGTTTTCACTCCGGAGGGAATTTTATCTTCTTTTTTTCACTGGTGCTGAATTGAAGGATCAGGATTTTGCAATGGGAACTTGTTTAGTCACACTAATTTACACCCTTTTTTTTCTTTGTCTTCCTCTTGTCTGGGTCTGCAGTGTTGGGCAAGAGTTAAGTATTTCATAATAAAGTACATCTGTGTCAGTGGGAAAGGCTGAGGTGGCTTTTATTAGATTATTCTGACCTATCCTGAAAATGCAGCTCCCAGTTCCCTCAGGCCAAGATGAAAGCATTGATCTCCATGTGACAGGATAAAGCTGGCGCTTTCCTGTATCAGGGGTGAAGCTCAGCATGAAGACAAATGCCAGTGTCAGCTCCCCGGTAAACTGGGGTAGCAGCTGGTGACCAGCTATGGTCAACCATCACTGTATGCCAAAGACAATGTTACCCAGCAATGAGAAAATACGTATCTTGGTGCTGAAGCATGAGGAGGAACATTCAAGATGACATTCACTGCACAGAGGTGCAGCCAAAACTAAAATGACTGACTGCCTGTGATTATCTTCTCCAGCCTTCTCAGTGCTCTGCATCATTTGCACAAATACGAGAGGATTTACTGGCAGAATTTCTGAAGGGATAACTGAGGCTCAGCTCTTTTAATTATCACTATACCCTATGAGGGGTGTGTTTGGGAGCTTTGGACAGTAGCTTCCTTCTTCATAGAGCACTGTGTACCTTGTGCTGGGCTTTCCTTGTGTTGATCTGAGGAAGGTATTTTCCCTGCCAGGTCCTCATGGGCCACTTCTTGCCATGCAGCCACTGGTTTCAATCAGGAATGTCTTTCTAAGTCATGGTCTGCTGTAACTAGACCTGGCTGTTGGTTGCACGTTCACCTCCGCCCCTTACCATCTGTGGTGCCCAGGAGATGGCTCTCTGGAGAAGATGAGGCATAGTTGAAGCCTCTGGGCATGACATTTGGATGAAATGTAATAGTCTGTACAAAGCTGAACTACATTCGCTCTGGCCTTGAAGCATGTGAGGATCTGAAGGAAGGCAGAGGAACCAAACCTGAATCTGACCAGTAATTTAAGCATGTCACTGCTGCTGACTTCTCCTAGCATGCAACAGGTCCCATGACCTTTCTGTGTGAGGAAAACAAAGGCAGAACATGCAGGATCTTGCAGGAAGGAGAGTCCCAATCTCCAAAGACATGTGCTCAAGGGTGCAGATGGAGTGGTGATATGGATCTTGGCAGCTCCAGTTAGTCATCATAGAATCCCAAGAACAGGACTTCTCCAGCGGTGGGTACTGTGTGTGTGGCTTGTGGTGAGAACACATGTAAACCCCTAGTGCTGGGTGATTTAGGGTAAGCAGACCAAGCTCTCTGAGGAAGTGAGAACTGCAGGCACTTTGGGAAATGCGATCAAATATCTGGGCCTGTGACTTACAGTGTTTGGCCCCCTGACAATTTGCCACCTTATCATGAAAGATACGTGTCTTAGGCCTAAACTGGTCCCTTCCTGCTGCCTGGAGAAACAAATTTTTGGAAGTGTCTCCAACCCCACCCAAGTCTTCTGCCTCTCTCCCTATTGTCTAACAACTTGCCTCTCATCTTTCCCATCAGAAGCTTAATGTCTGCAAGCAGAGAAAGACAAATAGGAGTTTGGAAACAGGAGGCTTTATTTTTCCCCTACAGACCTACTTCACTCTGTGCTGTCAGGTATCTTCAGACTAGACAGCTTGGCCTTTTTTTAACCCCTTGGGAGGCACTGGGCCTGCTCACCTCTTGGTTTTTCACAGAAAACATCTGCAGAAATACATCTTTCTTGAGATTTGCATGCAAGCTAGAACAAGCACTCTCTGGTTCACAGAAGAGGGACGGAGTCCTTTGTGGAGAAAATATCTCCATTCAGCCATGCAAACTAGCCCCAAGGAGTGTCATACGTTTGTAGGAATGTGAAAGAAAGGCTCTGTCCTGCTAGAAAATGCAGAGCCCAGTAAGAAGCTTGGCACGGACTGTATGTAATCCGAAACTCAGAAATTGTAAGGAAGTGGAAAAGGATTTGATTCCAAGGAAGTTGATTCAGCCCACCTGCATTCTCACATACGTATTTACAAATATCAGGATCTGTATGCCCAGGTGGCCTCAATAAGATCACTTGTGTGCATCTTGAAGGACAAAGGGTGTCAGCGAGTATGTCCTTACAATACCTCCCTGGAGGCTCTTGAGTGGTGAAGAAAAGGGGTTTTTGGGCAGCATTCTTGGCCCAGGAGTCAACATTTATTGCAAAGTGATCTTTTGCTTTAGAATTTTTCTTGCTTCTCCCTCTGTAAGTCTTAAGTGAGATTGCTCTCTGTTGCCTGGCTTTCCTCATTTTGGGCCTCTTGTGATCTTTGTTGGGATAACAGAAGGACAAATGACACATACATTGTGGTGAATGGTTGCCAGAGCACAGGCTTTTTGCTGACAAGTCACCTGAGCCATTGGTCTTCATGCAAGCAATGCTTTTCTCTTTTACTGTCCGTCACATCCTTGTAATCAGCCTGTTCTTACCTGAAGACATCTCACAACATTCTTCTATGAGCAAAGGCAAGATGGGTACCGTGGACGGTGACATTTGGAAGAAAGCATTTAATTTAAATAGCAGGCTCTTGTTTTCTAGGTTCACATGTGAGTCCGCAGCACCATGTCAGGGGACACCCTGGCTGTAGCCCCTGACTGGAGTTTGCCTTATGACTGACTTCCATGACATGCCCCGGGTTCTCTGTGACTTCAGTGAGGAACTTTCACAAAGGCTTTTGAAAGACTAAATAAATTGCATCCTTCCCAACCAGTTTGCTGACACACTTAAAGTAAGCAGAGGCAATTTTCTTTTAAAGAGAACATGCTGGTTTCTCTGTCCTATGTGCCATAACCAGTAATGAAATTCAAGCACGTTCCCTGCACACTTGCAAGCTTGTTTAACCCTTCTTGGTACATTGCCTTGCTGTGAGATGCATGAGGGAAGACACCAGATTGTTAATAACCTGTGTAATTCTGCAAGCAAAACAGGTAAAAAGGCAGTGAGGTTACCTAAACCAAAAAATTCTGATTACAAGCAAGGAGGAGGAATGGATTTTGAGGGGTAAGTAGGGCTATAAATAATGTTCTATTCTTAGATAGAGATCACGTTTACAGTTGGCCCTCCTTGAGTTTTAAAAACAGTTAGCTGAGCAAATTGCTATTTAAAAGGTACATAGCTTGAAAAACTAACTCTAAACGTCTGTTAAATATTGTTTGTAGTTAAAGCTCACATAGTTCAGTATAGCTGTACATATGTCCTAACAGAAATTTCTCTGCTTTTCTTTCACAACTTAGTTGGTTTAATTAAAGTCAAAGCTATTTCTTCATCACATGACGCTGGACTTCCTGAACATCGTGTCCTAGCTGTAATATGTGCTTTGCTAATATTGCCAGTAAAATCTCACTGTTCCCTTGTTTGGATCTTACCCGCTAAGAGAGAGGTTGAGAGTAATGAATTTTAACTTCAGAAATATCCTCATTCTTTAATCACAGATAAAATGCACTTGCTCACTCCAATCCACGGGAGTTGGCAAAAGAGGTCCTCTTGCAACTTTACATCCTTCAGGATCATCCCCAAACTATCCTCCCTTTGTGGCAATGGAAGAACTTGACTTCTGCTAGAGTCTGAACTCCCCAAAGGATTCTTTTTGCAGAACTTGCCAAGGAAAATCCCCTACATCAGAAGGAACTCCTGTCTCAGGGGGCCTCTCCTGTTTCTATTGATGTTAATCTTGGAGTAATCTTTACGTTTTTCACTTCTACGAATTAGGTACCTGATTAGATTTGTGCTTTATATTTAATAGTGTGTATAGGTACAAATAAGCGTGTGTTTCACCTGTGACTTAAAAACAGGGAAAAATTGTCTCTTAGTATGACAACAGTTTTATATAAAGGGGAAAGTCTGACAATATCACTATCTGTCTTCTTCTGTCCCACTGACTATAAATAGTCCCCTCCTGGCCACTGAAGTAGATTTTCCCTCTTATTGTTTATCATGATTAGCTAAATAGGCCATGCGCAGATACCTTCTTAAAGGCTCCGGCCTTTTCCCCGAAGCATGTGAATCCGTGAACAGGCACAGTGCATGACACACGCTACCCTGTGCTGAGATGGCAAGTAACTGGCATAATGCCGAGCCAGAGAAAACAGACTCACAGGGGAATGCTTTTCGGCTTTCCAAACCTTGGCTATGCACCCCAGAACATGGCTAGGCAGCACACGTCTTACCAAACTGACCGTACCTGGGGGCTCCTGGGAGGGAAGGCTATGGGGGATGCTTATCAAGCCCAGGAGACCTGCCAGGACAAACAAACACAAATCATGGGAAGAGGCAGCAATCCCAGAGATGCAGACAATGTGGCAGTGATCCCAGGATGGGAAGAGTCAGTCTCAAGCCAAGAGGTGTATCCCACAGGTGAGAAGTTAGCTGAGCTGGTAAGTGGAGGTAGTGAGATGGGAGACACTGGAGGTAGCATGAAGGTGGTAGAATGGAAGACCAGTTTCAGGAAAGACTGGACACCATTGAGCTAATACAACGAAATAAATCCTGCGTTAAAGGCTGCAGTAATGGATCATCCATATCAAAGAGCAGTAATCAGTGCGCACAGTAAGACTGAAGTATGATTGACTTCGAGTAACGACCAAAGTGTCCCAGGGTCAAGCAGTGAACTGATACAGTTCGATATCTTCATATGCTTTCTAGATGATGAGTTCTGGAACTCAGATGCAGCCTCACCAAATTTGTAAACAACACTAAATATGAGGAAGTAGCTGGCACATGAAAGGCAGACTTTCAGTCCAGAGAGACCTCAACAAACTTCAGGCGTGGGACAACAGGCAACTGACAAAGTTGAGCAGCTGGGAGTGCCAAGCTCTATACCTAGGGCAGGATAACCCCAGGCATCAATGCAGTCTGAGAAGCAATGGATCAGGCCTGCTGAGAAGGACCAGGAGGAGGACAAATTGAATATGAGTCAACAGTGCACTCTCATGGCAAATAAGGGAAACCACAAACTGGGCTTCATTAAGACTGTGACCAGCAGGGAGGAGTTATCATATCCCTCTACTCAGTGTTTGTCCATTCCCCAAGCCCGCTCCCTCCACTCAGAACAAGGATATGAAAAAAAGAACACAGGATATCTGGCAGAGGGTGACAGAGACATCAGGGGTCTCAGACATACAGCCTGAGGACAGGTAGGAGGAGCTGGTTTGTGTTGTCAGACAAAGAGGATGCTGAGGGTCTGGTAATCATCACCCACAAATGCTACGGCAGTCAGAACTAGAATGAAGCCAAACACTTCCCAGTGATACCAAACAATAAAGGGCCACAGAGACAACAAAGGTTCTGTTAAGATATGAAGAAAAAGTATCAACACAACACTAGCTCTTGCTTGGTCAGATCCCAGATTGACCAAGAATACATTTCTCAGAACAGCTGCTTTTCCCCAGACCAGCACTGCTCCACGCAGAATGGACATTCTCACTCTACGGTCTTGCATACAGCTCTCTCATCCGCACAGCAAATGCCTATTAGGATCATTTTTGTTCAGTATTTTTTTCTGTAGAATTCTAATTACCTGAAACTTTTCACCAAGCAAATTTCACACACGTACTTGAGACCTGTTTATACAGGAAAGGAAAAATGAAGCAGCATGTTAAAACCAGTCTGCAAACAACTGGTCCTGTCTAAATTGGATAGACAATGCCACAGTTTGGGATACTACCCACTTTGTGAATTTTTGATAAAATTATTCATACAATGTAAAAAAAGAATAGATCACTATGGTAGGTAAGGGTGGAAGTGAGGTGGAAAATGCAGTAGAAAAGGAAGAAAATAACTCACTTAAAAGCTGAAAAATGAGTATCAGCAAAAGAGAAAATGTAAGAGAAGTAGAACAGTTTGACTCATTCAGACTAGGCAATATTTTACTTGTCCTTAAAGTCATCACAGGGAATGAATGCAAACTGAGAGGGAGATATATGCAAATTCATGTAAATATATATGAAAATCAGCACATACCATCAGTCTCTTGGCAAGTTACCCAATGTCTCTGTGCCTTAGTGACTGTATATGACTAAGTAGGAGGTTAAAAGTGAGCGTCAATATAAATGTTGCAGTACATTATAGCGAGGATCCACAGACCTGGGACAGGAGCCGATAGACTGCATTTACACAGAAAAGGCTGGGGCTATACTTCTGCTGCCCTTTCCTCACTCCAAAATTAACGACTTACCATCATTTTGCCCACTGACAGCATGGGAAAGCTAGGTACACAGGGCGGAAGAACAAGTCAGGGGACTAGTGTACAGTTGAATTTGCTGGTCATTACAACTTCTTCCTCCAATAATTGTACAACTGTGCGAACAGAAATGTTCTATATTTTGGCTTCTCCAAAACCTGTTCATAAGTGTCCGTGTTTGAGCCCCCACATGCATGTTTTTCCCATATTTTAGACTCTCTGTATTTAAGGATTCAACTCTTCTGTTTGTCAATATAATTCCTTACACCTACACTAAAAAATACTTTTAGCTGTTTATTCTTTGCTTTTCTTCATTAAATTTGTTTATGAATGTTCATCACCATGGGCTTCATTTTTATCTCCTCAGCCCAGTGGTCCTTGTGTGTGACACCCAAACATTAGGACTAAATTCTCTCCCTTTCTTGTAATGGAGTATGGCAATTTATTTTAGGTTTGGAGAGGTTTTGGGCTTTGTTTTTTTCTTCCTTCTGATTTGTAGAAACAACTTTGTATGAATTGTTCTGGGAGACCAAAGTATTAAAATTAAAACTCATCTGAGGTCACCAATAATTTCACCAGGATGCATCTGCTCGGAAAGTGTATGTCAGTACCAATACCCAGCTTTGAGGACTGAGCAACCATCGGAGCATCTTCCTGATTCCTTTTACCATCCTATCCTTACTTCTTGTGATGCTCCCCTCTAGATTTTTGTCTGTTAGGATAGGAGTAGGGAGTGGAAGTAGCACAGGGCAGAACCTAGTATTTATAGTTGCCTGTAAGATAGTAAGTGCATTTTTAAGCAAGAATAAGCAAGAATACGAAGAGAAGTTTTCACACAGGTTCTCTTCATGACACACATTTTTAAATCTGCCCCATCTTTGGAAATCAAAAACCACAAGCCTTGCTGCTCTTGCCCTGAATATCTAGGTATACCCTACATGTGCCTAGAAGATACCTAGTGAAAGCTGAGTCCAGATCCAACTCCAGTGCATATATATGATTCAGGTAAACCTATTCTTAAATGATAGAGGGTTCCTAATGTATCAGCTATTTTCAAAATAATTTTAAAGGACCTTATTCTTTCCTCTAACCTTCCCCTGTACTGACTTTGTTTAAAATTATATATCTTTCATTTAGACCCGTTGTTTGACTTTTTCCCTCTGGTAGATTCTAGGGTTTGTTTTTTTTTTAATTTCCTCTCTCTTTAATCTGAGGGAACTCAGCTCACCTTCTGAGTTTATTCTCTGCTCCTTTAGTCAACTAACCTGCTGACTGAATATCCCTTGGATCTCAGTTAACCATATTGATCCTTCCAAGAGAGTAAAACCAGAGTCTGGAAATGACATATGAGACACTGGAGCAGGTTGCTCAGAGAAGCTGTGGATGGCCAAACCCTGTAAGTGTTGAAGTTCACGTTGGATGGGGCTTTGAGCAGCCTGATCTAGTGAAAGATGTCCCTGGCCACAGCAGGGGGTGTTGGACTAGATGATCTTTAAAGGTCCCTCCCAACTCTAACTGTTCTATGATTCAATGATCCCAGGCCAGACCTCATAGGAAGTCCCAGCTCCAAGCTTTGTACAGAGCTGTCAGAAAACCTGTGAAGGCCTGTCTACCACTGGTACAGAAGAGATGAAGACATTTTCCAATACACATCATCACTTTCCCTGTTAGACAGGTGAACCACAAGAAATTAGTAGGTGTCTCACTAAGGATAAACTTAGCAGTCCATACACTGTTTCCATAGGTTTGGATTTGGTATCAACACCACATCATCACTTCCTAAGGTCCGTTCCAGCTTGAAGGACTTTGTTATGCTCTCATCCTATTAAAAAAACAAAACAAAAAAAACCCCAAAAAAACCCCAAATTGGGAAGCCCCAAACACAACTCAGGAGAAGAGGCACAGCACTCTGTCATGCTATTACAGGACCTAGGTGAGTTTGTCCTACCTGTAGAGGCAAAAGGAATTTTCTTCTCTGGATTCTGTAAGACTATTCCTTTAATAACTTCACATCCACAGCATTTACCGAGGCTGCTATTTTAAAAGCTGTGGTGATGTGGCAGTTCAGCACAAGGGGGAGGTCTTGCTTTGCTTTCCACTCCTCCAGCCCAGCGGACACCTCAGTGGTGCTGAGCTCTCCTAGAGTAGGTTTGTGAGTTGAATCCCCTTGCAGAAAGGTTGACAAGCACAGGAGCAAGGGAGGGGAGAGGTGCTAGGGTCAGGAAAGACCTGGCGAGGCAGGAAGGGGAACAAGATGAGAGAGCACCTCCCCTTTTCAGTGTCAGCAAACACTAGACTGGCGGAATTGTCCCTATTACAGTCTTTTTTGTCTCTGCCCCCGGCCTAATTATTGGGATCTGCGAGTGTCCCAATTTCAGAAACAGCTGGTTGACTGTCCCACCACAGCTGCTAAGAGCTGGTCTGGTCTGGCACTGGGGCTGCCTTGGCTGAAGACACTGTCACTTGTCTGCCCCTGGCCGCCTGCTCGTGTTTCCAGTCCAAGGTGGGCTGCCCTATACTAGCCCTGTAAAGTTACTATGGACCTTATTTATTCTCAACAACAAAGATTAAAATGTAGATGACTTTTCTGAGACCAGGAAATTGATCAAGGCTGAAAAACTGTATCTCGTAGCAGTCAGAAGCTAACTCCTACGGTGAAAACCTGCCATGGTGTCACTCAGGGAGCCAATGTACAAAGTGGGATTCAGAGTCATGGGAGCACAGAGGAAAGCTTTTCACCAGCTCCCCGGTGAGGGGGTTGCACTGTTGTGGCCCACAATGATGTCTGAGGCACGTTCTTGTGCACTCTTATGAGCAGTGACAACATCCTCCTGACCTGGTTGGTGGGGCTCGAAGGCAAGGCTGAACTAGCACAGGCACGTGGCGTGTGAGGAGTTAATAAAAACTGCTGGATTAAAATCATTACATTGTCACTGAAAAACCCTGCTGTTAGCCACAGGGAAGGACCTCATCTGCAGCTCCCTTACAATAAAATGAAGGGCAATTTCATCCAGTCACCTGCTGCTGACCTATTTAAAGTACCCAGAGTCAGGGCAGAGCAGGTTGCTGCTGGTTCAGCCTGCAGCAGCCAGGGTCAGGCTGTAGGTGAGGTATTCCGGTTCCAGCTCTTTGGAAACACGGTGCCCACATGTTCTTCTCAGCCCGGACCATGCAAGCAGACAAGCTGGTGCTGCTGGCAGCATCGCTCTGCCTTTGCCCCTGGTCAAGCTCTGCCATGGGTGTGCTGCTTGACTGGAGAGCCTGGCCACTGATAGGGCTGCACAGATCTGGCCATCACCTGTACCCAGGCTTGGGGAGGTCACTCCCCAGCACAGAGAGCCCAGCCTGCATACCCAGGTTTTGGGGAGCCCTGCGCATCAGCATCAGCATGGAGGGGAGCCCTCCATCAGCATCTGGTCAAATTCCGCCATGCTCCTTTGGGCTGGGGAAGGGGAAGCTTTGCTGCATTAGCTGCCTCTGCACCTGCAGCTTTTCAGATGCCTGAAAAGCACCTTTCAGGTGCAAAAGAGCTGTATATGATCTTTCCAGCTTTTCCTGCCCTTGCCTTGAATTCGCCCTTCTGTCATTGAAGACTAACTTCATACTGGGCTGTATCAAAACAAGCATAGCTGGCAAGTCAAAGAAGGGATTCTTCACATTTACTCAACACTCATGAGGGCACATCTGGAGTACCATGTCCACTTTTGGGAAACTGTCTATGGGACAGATGTTGATGAACCGTAATGGGTCCAGAGGAGGATTGCTGAGATGGTTGGAGCTGGAGTATGGGATATATGAGGGGAGCCAAGAGCTCGGTTTGGTCTGATGGAAGGAGAGGAGGCTGAGGGGGATCTAATTTCGATGCCTGCAGTTGCTGGCAAAAGAACAGAGGTAGATTCAGGTGCACAGACAAAGGGTGGCAGCAATGGGCACATGTTGCTGTACGGTGGGACATACAGGAAAATTTCTTCAACTTGAAAGTGGAACACTGGAACGGCGTCCCCGAAATCTCTGTTGGAAATCAGGTGAAATGAGTCCTACCCTTGAAATCAGGTTTCCTCTTGTTTCTCCTAATGAAGATTAGAACCTTTCAATTTTCAAAATGCCTACAGGATTCCCATATCTAAAATTGACTCCATGAAAAAAAAAAAAAAACCAAACCCATATTTTGAAATGTTAAAAATTGCACTGCCAGGCCAGGCTGTGTCTTTTTAACATACTTGTAATTGTATTTTTCTGCCTTACCTGCAAAGGGAAATTGTCATTTCTAAGGGACTTTGCTAGAGGCAAGAGGTGGATTACTAGAGCTGTGTCGTTCATTTAGGAATAATAGCCATTAAATTCCTTGTTGCTATGGGGCTGCAATTTCCAGAGGCGATACCCATTATCAGAGAACTGGCTGCTGGCAAGCGGTTAATGAGAGAGCTTTGAAATGGCTCAGTAAAAATCCAGCTTCCCTGCAGACTTCTGAGATGCGTATGAAAGAGGAAAGGGAGCCAGAGCTGCATCCAGCTGTGATCTGCGCAGATGTGGGGTGGTGGCAGCTTCACTATTGCTCCATGGACTGAGGGAAGGCCCTTTCAGACTCAGCACAGGAGGTTTTTTTCAGACCTTTATGGCTTTTGCTGGCCTGTGGCAGGTAAGAGCTCTCTGCCCTGAGCCCAGACCCCGTCCCTGTGGCCCAAGCCAACACCAGCATCCCACTGGGCTGATAAAATACAAAGGTGTCTTTAAGCCATGAAAGAGAATGCATGAGAGCTGGGGCACAGGGTATGAAGGAGTTCTTACATCAGAGGGTCATTCTTCTACTTGTGCCGGGCTTTGGTCTCTTCACCATGTCGTCCCACCAGCAGAGAGGAGCTGGGACAGCAGCAAATCCCGCTGGATGTGGCTGCTGCCGGGATGGCAGAGCTGCACACGCACACAGCTGCTCTCCACAGCACAGGAGCATCTCTCTAGGCTGCAAACAGAAAGCAAGGGAAATGCCATGGTCCTCTCCTCCACTGGGCTAAATCTGCACTAGGTACAGCAAAGATCCTTGCGCAGAGGCATGTGGTCAGGCCTCATCCTCGGGGACAAACAGTTTCTCTGAGGTCCAAGGACAGCTAGATGAAACAGGGCAACTGTCACACTTTCGCTTTCACTATTTTTCTTCCTTTATGTTCATTTGTCTTACGAGAGCACTGATGGGAATTCACATTTGTCCTTCCCTTTCCGGCACAAGAAAATCTTCATTTTGCTTTACGACTGAGGAAAAAAGAGAGGAACCCGAAACATCAGGACTCTGCTGCTCACTAGCAGAGCCTGAAGGGATGTCCAGGCTGTGACAGGCACTGCCACAGTGACTGAATGCCTCTGAGCATCTCACTCACACGTGATGTCCTATTGACAGGGCAAATGCGGTGTGCATCACGGATCCCATGCTAGCAGTGGTCCTTCTGGCTGTGTGAAAATCTCCCTGGAGCAGACATGCTAAAGATCCCCACTTGGGATGTTAAACTTTTTTATAACCTAAAAATCTAAATGCAGCGTAGCTTGGTGCAGCTTTAAATAGTGAAGACAATAGGATGTGCCAGGTTGCTATAGTTATGCTGCAGAAAGTGGAGGGAATTTCACGATGTTAACAAAATAAAAATTTCAGCATCAGCAGATCTAGAACAGAAAAGAAATGGATGACACTTTGGGGCCAGGAGTAACAGTTTCTGGCTTTTCATTGGTTCTCTAGAATCAGCCCCTAACATGGCATTTTCGTGTTGTAACCAAGAGGGTTAGAAATACAGGTTTTTATTGAAATGATAGATTTCAATGCTGTCTCTCACAGCAGCCTCATAGGCAAGCTTGGGAAGTGTGGGTTGGATGAATGGACACTGGGGTAGATTGAAAACAGGCTGGCAGGCAGAGCTCAGAGGGGTGTGATCAGTGGGGCAGAGTCTAGTTGGAGGCCTGTGACTAGTGGTGTTCCCCAGGGGTCAGTACTGGGTCTAGTCCCGGTCACTGTATTCATCAATGACCTGGATGAAGGCACAGTTTGCTGATGACACCGAACTGGGAGGGGTGGCTGACACACCAGAAGGCTGTGCTGCCATTCAGCGTGACCTGGACAGGCTGGAAAGCTGAGCAGAAAGAAATCATATGAAGTTGACAGAGGCAAGCGTAGGGTCCTGCACCCAGGGAGGAATAACCCCATGCACCAGGACAGATTACAGGCTGACCTGCTGGAAAGCAGCTCTGTGGAAAAGGACCTGGGAGTTCTGGTGGACAACAGGATGACCATGCAATGTGCCCTTGTGGCCAAGAAGGCCAATGGCATCCTGGGGTGCATCGAGAAGAGTGTGGCCAGCAGGTGGAGGGAGGTCACCCTCCCCCTCTGCTCTGCCCTGGTGAGGTCACATCTGGAGTCCTGTGTCCAGTTCTGGGCTCCCCAGTTCAAGGACAGGGAAATGCTGGAGAAGGTGCAGCAAAGGGCTACAAAGGTGACTAGGGGACTGGAACATCTTTCTTATGAAGAAAGGGTGAGGAACTTGGGTGTCTTTAGTATGGAGAAGGCTGAGGGGGGATCTTATCAATGCTTATAAGTACTTAAAGGGAGGGTGCCAGAAGGATGGGGCCAGTCTTTTTTCAGTGGTGCTCAGTGACAGGACAAGAGGTAACGGGCACAAGTTTGACCATAGAAAGTTCCATCTGAACACGAGGAGGAACTTCTTTCCTTTGAGGGTGGCCGAGCACTGGAACAGGTTGCCCAGACAGGTGGTGGAGTCTCTGACACTGGAGACATTCAAAACCCACCTGGATGCCATCCTGTGCAACCTGCTCTGGTAGAGGGGTTGAACTAGATGATCTCCAGAGGTCCCTTCCAACCCTGGTGATTCTGTGAGATACTAATCATATGACTCCAGGACCTGCAGATTGAAGTAACTGTCAAAAATCTCATAATGCACAGTAGGCAGTCTGTAGTATTTCAATGGCAGAAAGATTGGACTGCCTCACATGTGTTAATAACCTGCAAATATTCAGTACAGCTCGGACATGTACATTTGCTGTCTGTGTACACTTCAAGAAGCAGGATATTTTTGCATCAATATTTTGGCAAGTTGAGGAAGAAGAAAACCACATTTTCTGTAAATGTGTTAAATAAATCAAATGTATTGGAAGGTGTTTACTGTTGTCAGGGAGCAAGAGGGCTGTTTGCTTCCTGAGGGATAGGGACCCAGGAGCTGAGGACAATAACATGGCCAGCAGGGCAGGGACCTCACCAGCCAGGACCCAGCCCCGCAGTACCCAAGTGAGGTGAGCAGAGCAGCACCAGACATCATGGCCAGGTTCAGTCCAGAGTCTCCATCATCAGGGAAGCTGGTGTTGATGAGGCAGGTCCAATGCAATCCACATGTCATGTCAGTGGAGTCCCCAGCCAGGCATGGGAATGTGCTCAGGTCTTGAGTTTAAATGCAGCCCTTCGGGTCAACAGGTATGACATGTAGGTGGAGGCTCCAGGTGAGTCTGGTCCAGGCCATTAATGATCTCAGGGCCCTGAAAAATCCTCATGGAACATAATGTAGTATATCCCATACTGTGGATGGAGCAATTTTCTCCATTTCTACATATTTTCATTTGATTTTATCCCAAGTCTGATGATAATAATTTTTTCAATAAATTCCTGAATTCTGGGATCATGGGATCATCACATGCTAAACAAAATGGTAAAAAGAGTGTACTTCTTATTTTGGAGAAACCTTTGAAAGCATGTCCCAATACTGAATATTTCTTCTGAGGCTTCTGACTCTTGCTTTCCGAATTCCTGAGGTGGACAATGTCAGCAAATGGCACTGCTGGCCACCCCCTCCATCACCACTCGAGTCTGCACCATTGCCAGCATGTCTGGATACAGGAATGTGCAGCTGGAGCCCATTTGGCACTCTGCACTGTCTTTTGACTTTCAAAGCTCACTTCAACCATACAAAGCTATCAAGAAAATGAACCATCTGGTAATGGGACACAAAGGCTGACAATGGTACCCAGCAGGACAGAATGGACACCCAAGTGGGACAACAGAGTCCCTACCTGAGATCTGCCATGTGGGACTGTGGAACGGGGAAAAATCCCCCTTCACCCTCACCATGGTTCAAAGGCTGGCGTTGAGAGGGGGACAATTAGAGCTGCCAATTGCTTTTCCTGTTGCAGGGTCCCCTTTGTCACTGCTAAAAAACTGACAGCCCATTAACCAGATGATAGTGCAGCTGAGACCATGTCCCTGAAACATGGTCACTGCTCTACCCAGCAGACAGAAAGTGTCTGGACCATTCATTCAAGGGCCTGCCTCGGTTCATTTTCTAATTCCTTCTTTGTCTTTAAGCTACTCATACATTAGGACCTCGTTCATCCACTCAGGCTCTTTCATTTTGTGCAAGTGTTTGGCGTAAAATTTCACCCCGACAACTTCTGTTTCTGTTTCACTGCCGTACTTCAGAGACATGATTATTCACTGCCTAGTCACTGGGCCTGTTTGCTTAGTAAATAAAGGAATAGCTCAGAGGTGCTTTTTCTCCCAGTCTAGGAGCCAGCACACCTCTGAGCACACAACTTCACGCATCAATTCCTGCTAGCTAGCAAAACCAAACCTTGGCAAGTTCTGTATATAGGGATCTGCTCTAAACTAGTGGCTTGGGCAGCAGCTGGGAGCTTCCTGAAGACCTCTAGGTGCACTTTTTTTCCTGCTTGTGGCAGGAAAATGGCAGGAATACCCTCCAAGGCAAGCATAGTGCAGAACCATATTAGGAAAAGGCATATGGGAGAGCTTTTCCTTATGCACATGTGGTGACTTAGCCTTGGCTAACAGCAAAACTTCTACCCAGATGCCCACTCCCCACTCATTCTCCTCCCTCAGCAGGAAAGGGGGAGAAAATAGGAAAAAAGACAGGAGCAAGAAAGCTTGTGGGTTGAGACAGAGACAGGGAAGTCACTGACCAGTTTGTGTTGCAGGCAAAACAGACACAATTTGGGGAAAAGTAATTTCATTTATTGCCAATTAAAATACATTTGTAATGGAATTACAAATTTGGATAGTGGGAAACAAAAAGAGAAATATTGAACCAACACCTTTCCTCTCCCGGCTTCCCAGGCTCAATTTCACTCCCTCACCCCAGACCTCCCTACCTATCCCCCTGCCCAAAACTGGTGCAGGGTTTTTTGGAGGCAGGCGGTCAAGGTCAGTACAAAGTGGTTTCTCTCTGCCGCTCCTTCCTCCTCACCTGTCCTGTGCTGCAGCATGGGATTCCCGCAGGCTGCAGTCCTTCAGGAAAATCTCGTCCAGTTTGGGTCCTTTGTGGGCTGCATTTTCTTCAGGAATATCCATTTGTTCTGAAGTGGTTCCCCCATGGGCTGCTGCATGAATATCTGCTCTGGCCTGAGTCCTCTATGGGCTGCAGAGGCTCCAGGAACAGCCTGCCCTGTGCGAAGTGCCTGTGAGTGGCACCGCAAAGCACCGGTGACTGGCTGACTCCAAATAAGCTGGAAACAGAGAGTGATGCAGCCAGGCACCCCTGGGGTGGTCTGGCACCTGCATGTGTCTTTGCATTGATCTTTGCACTAAGGGGATAGAGAAGCCTAAAAAGCCCTTGGTCAGCTGTCTGGTTTGGTCACTCCCTACCCTGCTGAGTTCCTGGGTGCTTCCATGTCAAAGCTATCTCACAGGTTGACCTTTGCAGCCTGGAGCTACGTTGCTTTGCTGTTACCGGTGTCATGAAATACAAAATCTTTTGTGTGCAGTTACTTATGTGCAGTATACGTTCAATCGGGCAGCAGGGAGGACAATTGCTCTTTACCTTCCTGGTTGTGACTCTGGGTCAGAGGGGTGCTCAGAGAGCAGTCCAGAAGGGAGGTACTTCCCTGGAAAAACACTCAGGACAGAGTGAGTACAAGCTCTTCTTATTCTCCTTCTGACACATTTTAAGGTTTCTCTAAGATGGGACTCTTCTCTGAGCCAGTGGAAGGCCATTCAGTTCCAAGAAAGGACTGAAAAACATGAAAATGAAACTTATGAAACACTGCTGAGCTAGGAAGACTGAAAACTCCATCATGGTTATGGGTACACAGGTCCTTTTCTGGAGCAGAAGCATGGAGCTAATGGCTCTCAGAGAGGTCAATATGTAAAGAGCAGGAGTTACCAACCTGTGCACTTCTTCTCTTTGGCTTTGAGGGAAGACTGCACAGACTGTGCAAGAAAGCCTGGGAAGATTGGTAGCAGGGACAGAAGGGAACAGGAGTTCCCAGAAATGAGCATCAACAAAACTGTGAGGAGCTTGACCTACTCAAAGGTAAGGAGGTCATCTGCAACCCCATTTGGCAAAATTTGGGCACCAGCACATTGCTGCATAGGCACCACTTCAGTATTTGAGCACTGTCAGAGCCTGGGTCACTACTGGAGATACTAGAATGAAGAGATGGTATTGAAGAGAATACCCTTGTCTGTGAACATCTGAAGAAGGCAATAGGATGACAGGACACCTGAAGCTGGGGTTTACATTGATTTGGTGCATAACTGGGGGCACAACCATGCCCTCGATTTTGGAGAGTATTTATAATGTACTTTACATGATAATGGCAGTTCATTATTAATATAACCAACTCAGTGTGTTAAGGATACACTCCTCCCCAGCTCCCTATTTTCCACTCTGCTGTATTGTTTGAGCCATGAAATCACCAGCAATACTCCCATTTGGCTGCATCCCTGGGCAGATGCTAGATTGTTTGAGGAGGGGTGAGGCACAGCCGATTAATCTGTCTGTGCTCAGAGGGGCTGGCTGTTGGGATTAGTGCTTCAGATGCTCTTAACATCTGCAGCTCCAGGACAGCCCCAAATTCATCAACACTGGAAGCCGGAGGGTAGCAGCAAGGCTGGTAAGAGCTCTTATGAGGGAGGGTTGCCTATTGAATTGCCAATACTACTTACAGGTAGTAAGAAAAGAGGGAGATTTTATGGGAAAGGTGGCAGCCATGCCATTATTTTGGCGCTTCCAAATCTGTCGTGCTGTTTCTTGGCTGTGTCTGTGATTCCTAAGACTAAGGAGGGTGTTGTTGGCTGGGTAGAGGGAGCAAGGCTGAGAAGCCAGGGAGAGGGCTGGAAGGACCCTGCGGAGCAGTGTCAGCCCTGAAGGTCTCAAAGCTCGGTTCCTTGTGTTTGGGAGGTGAGGCAAGGATGGCCGTGGGCTCGCAGTGAACACAAAGTGGTGCCAAATCAGAGGTAGGGAGGGGAAAATAAGTTCCTGGGGACTTATCTCATGTGATTACTGTGGTTTATCTCCCTATCCAAAACCAGTCCCTCCCTGCTGCTCTGCTTATCTGGCTTTGTTACTCTGGGCTTCTCTTTGTGCTCTGACCCCATTTTTTCCAGCGCTAACTTTTCCTTTCTCTTCATCCCAGGGTTTTATGAGCCTTTTGCTTGTGGAGACACAGGCAGCACAGGGAATGAGAAAAGACTTCCGAGCAGTCATGGATGAGTTACAGCTGCCGGTAAGGCTTACCTTGTGCAAATCATAACTTTCCACCATCCTTCAGAATCCCCAGGAGCTAAGGGGAGAGAAAATACCAGCTCCATCCATGTCTAGTGAGCCTGTTAGCTGGGAATGACTACCTTGTCTGTCACTGTGGGGGAACTCCAGCAGGCTGTTCAGCATTAAGCCCAGAGAGTGCCTGAGCTCCTCGCTTTAGCTCCCCAACCTCCTGTTTATGCTCAGCCTGCCCCCTCCCAAGCCTGCCCAGGAACAGCCAGCTGGATGCAAGCAGGGGCTGTCCATCTCATGAGTTAATCGCCTCCTGTTCAGATGTCAGGAGGAGATGAAGCTGCTATAAATAGATTGCGAAGCCCTCATGGTTTCAGCTGTGATTCACACACATGGTAGAGAAGCATTAGGAAGAATTAACATTCAATCTCTCAGGCACTTTCCTGAGAGCAAATGCCATTCTGTCCCTGTTGCTTAATCTCCTTGCCCAGGGGAGGTCAGCAGCACTTTCTGGAGGGTCTGAATGAGTCAGATGGACAGTGAAACCCCGAGCAGGACTATCAGGGAGCTAAAAATGACCACTTCAGTTGGAGTGACTGAGCAGCACCTGCCCATGATACACAGCTGCATTTAGGAGCATGGCAAGGCACTCCGCTCCTGCCTTACTAGGGCTAAGATCTGGTGGTGTGGTTTTGTTATGGTACGCACACACTGGGATGCCTGACGACAGCCTCTGGGACTGAGATGACTTCTGGCAATGGTATGTGCAGGGGACTGGGGCTCTTTCTGGCTCTCCCTAAGGGGTGTTGAGTTGTGTCTCTGACAGGGCAGCTCACAGGGTCTCTGATAGTCTGGCTAGATGAGCGTGGTGGGACAAGAGAGTGTGCCTGAGTAGTCTATGAGAAAACCCATTTCTTCCCCCCACCCCACCCCTCCTCCCCCTCCTAATTTTTCAGAGTTCAGGGGTAAAAAACATAGCATACAACTAACCTACCCTTGGGAAGCTGTGTGTACTTGTTCCTGCATGTGTTTGCATTCATTTGCATGTGTCTAAGTGCTTGGTAGCCTCCCTCCCCCTGCCTTGCTCTATTTATGTTGTTGGCATCCTAGCAGTGATGGTCACTGAGCAATATGCATGAGATGGAGAAATCAG
Organism: Chionis minor; assembly: GCA_013398295.1. Lineage (NCBI taxonomy): Eukaryota > Metazoa > Chordata > Aves > Charadriiformes > Chionidae > Chionis > Chionis minor. The sequence continues at coordinate 53,101 of VZSF01007802.1, read as the reverse complement.
TTGAAAGGGAGGTGAGACCACACAGGTACCGGAGTGGGAAGTGTGAGGAGTCTGTTTGTAGGTATCTATCCATCTGTTTGTCTGAGTCTCCCAAGCACAGGGAAAGAGCGGTGTTTTTCCTGAAAGATAGCTTAGATAATAGAGCATGTCCTCAGGGTGATGAATATTCCTCACACTTTTGCATATTTGGTGCCCTGTCAATAAAAGAGAGATCCCTGTCTCTAGTTTCATAGCATTGCCATGGTTTCATTGCTTTGCCATTAGCTTATGGTCAGAGAATAAGAGACGTTCAGGGCACTCATCATCCATAAAAGGTAAAGGAGAGTTTGGACTAAAGTATGAGAGTTCGGTGTTGGTATTTCTGGATCCCCAGTTAGCGGTCTGGGAAGTCTGGAGTTCTTGAGATGAGGTATATACCAGAAAATCTTTTCCTTTCACTCTGCTCTTAGGGACCCAGGAATCAGTGTTTCTCAGTTAAGCAAGGAAAAGAGGCAGAAAAATGGTCAGAGGAACTGCAAGTGGATGGGGGAGACACCTTATTATGACAGGACTTAATCCAAGAAAGTCACCCCTTGACTCTTCCAGGACAAAGAGGGCCCTATCCCACTCCTTGATGCAGGAAAACAGCATCTCATTGCAGCTCTAGGCAACATCCTTCAGTATAAACTGAAGCCTGCCAGCGTGGGGGTGATTAAAGAGGTCTCAATGCACAGGTTTCTCCTTGTGTGGATATGATCTCTTTCCTACTAAGGCCCTGTATGAGGCTGTATATATCTAAAGCAAGTTGGTTTTGGTGTCAAAATGGCATTCCCCTATTTAGGAACACATGTCACTTAGTCTGACAACTGGAGTAGGGACTGCATGTGTTCTCAGGCAGGCTCAGGTCTGAGTGGGTCTGCAGGTACCTGTACAGTCTTAAGCCATCCTTGAAGTCATAATAATCTTACGGAAGAACCTGAAGTAAACTGCCTTCAGAAAGTTATGTGGGAATGCCTGAAAGGTCTAAAGGTCTTCAGAAATAATTGTGATGTATTTCTGTTACTGTACAGAAAGTGGAATTGCAACCTAGAGCTTCAGCAGGGGCTAGATTCCCCAGCTGAATCCTTACAGAGCCACAGAATAATGTGCAAGTCTGGAAGTGCCTCTGCAGTTTCCTGTGGTGTGCGTGACAAGGCTCAGTTAACTTGCAGAAGCTCTTGCATGAACTATCCTGTATTTCAAGAAGAAAAGGACCATGTGGAAATCTAAATGGATTATTTTAGTCTAGCATCCAAGTGAGTTCCGACAACCTGAAACAGCTTTGGAATGTGGACCATATTGGATGCAAATGGAAGGCTGTATTTTTTATAACATTAATTGCCAAACTTTCAAAAGCACCCTATTGACGTCCTACAGTCAGCGAAAGAACACAGCCCATGCTTAGGCATCTGATCATTTGTTATCTACTCTTTGTTTTTCTTCAACATTTATATGGTAGTATCACCAACCTGGACGGTCTCCAGTGTTGTGAGAGCCGTACAAATCCAAAAGCCAGTTTTTCAAAACATGGCATATGTAAATGCCAAGCTTGCAGATGGTACATGATATAATGGGAATTATGGGCACAAAATAGAAGGGTAAGGGCAGTACATGGTGAAAAAACCCATCATTCATCTATAAAAGCTGGATATGATCAGATGATCTGGCTGGTGGCTGCCATGAACAGATGCTGGACTCTGAATAAAAGGGGTTGGAAAGATATCCAGGAATAAGCCATGATGGTTGAGAAGGGAGAAAATGGGAGCTGCCAGCCTGGGCTGATAGAGGTTCACCTGCAGTGAGGGGAAAAGGCAAAAGGAGTGGATGGTTTTCTTCTACAGGAACCAACAAGGCCAACAAGGTAAGGAGAGAAACATCTTGCAAACCTCATTGGAAAACAGGAAGTTTTCTCTGGTTCCAGTTACGTCAATGTGGTCTGGTATGCCCAGATCTGGTGCTACAGTAGTATTGGAATTAGTCCATGTCCTTGCAGTAGCTTTGCTCTCCAATACAGTGTGCTTCTTTCACCCAGCTGAGATGCATGAGAGGCAGTTTTTTGCTCTCTGAGATCATATCTTTTCTCTTTACAGCAGGCATCCAGCAGCCGGAGCCTCCTCAAGTTCAGTGTTATGGAGGTGAAGTGGATTCACGTGTTGGTCATCTTCTTCTTCCTGTTGTCTGTTGCAATGACGGGCTGCTTTCTGTGGCAGTACAGCCTCCCCAAGGTGGAGCCCAGTGAGTAGTCAGCTTTAAGCTTGGCCATGGTTTGGCACAGAAATTTGTAAGACCAGTAAATGCCTTTTTCCCCATGTGGACATTCGTACACAAAGAACATTTCCCCAAACAGCACGCAGATTAACCCTCTCCTGTGCAAGGACACAGAGGAGATGGTGTTAATGGAGTACCACGTAACTCTGCTGGTGTCCAGAGAAGCTTCATTAGTTCTGACGCTAACCTAGTTTAATTGATATACCAAGGAGACATTTTATTTTACTTTCTCTATCTTTATTAGCATCCTGTTGTAAAAGTCACTCCAGTTTAGAACTGATTTTGTTTTACACTTTACCACATGTTTCAGCTTATTGCTTTGCTTCCTTTCCTATTCTCTTAATCTTAGATCTTTGAACGGGCTCAAGCCCCCGTTTCACACTAGAATTCACTGATGCGTGATCTATCAACAGATAGACTCGAGGCACTGAATGTGCAAGGATGAAATACATACAGTGTAAGTGGATCAGAGTTTTAAGTAACCCAATGGTGGCATAAAATCCACAGTGAAAGTGCCAGAGGTACTTCATAGACCAATGTCTGAACAGATTACAGACCCTACATTTTTATCACAGAGTATCAGAGGCTGCCTGTAAGCTCTTGTTCATCCATCCCTATTCATCTCAAAGTTTTAATAGTGCTTTTTCTCTTTTCATCTGTATTTCTAATGCTTCATCCTCAGTTCCTAAGTGAAAAGATAAATAAGCATTTTGTTTACAGCTTACAGAGCAGAGGAGCTGCTTATGAACACCTTGGGATCAACTGGGAAAATAGGGCCTCCAAATAAGAGACTTCCCATCTCTCACTGAGTTCAAAGATCTTTGCTTGCCACAAAAATTCAAGATATGTCACTGGCAAATTCAGGATACATCTAATTCAGAAGACAGAGGGTGGTGAGACACCAGAACAGGTTGCCCAGGGAAGTTGTGGAGGCCCCATCCCTGGAAGTGTTCAAGGCCAGGTTGGATGAGGCTTTGAGCAATCTGGTCTAGTGGGAAGTGTTCTTGCCCATGGCAGGGGGGTTGGAACTAGATGATCTTTAAGGTCCCTTCCAACTTAAACCATTCTATGACAATATACTAGGTATGCAGCCTATGAACTGTTTTTATAGGATTAGATTGCAGGCGGCACTCACAATTCACTTCTACATCCATTCTGAGGTTACAATATGCATGGGACGACTCTGTTCTCCAGAAGCCAGCTCAGACTTTCCCCTAGACGAGGGCAGGGCACTTTCATGGGGTCTAAACCCACGGTCAGGTACCCTACAAAGTCTTCTGTAGTCCCAGTTCTTCCAGGTTGCAGAGTGAGTTGAAGCCTATTGCAGCTCCTGTCCATCCCATGTGCTATACCATGTGGGAATAGGCAATAAAAGAGGACAGTGCCCTCTTCAAGTCCTGTTTTATGTGAGATAGAAACAATTCAGGATTGTCTCTTTGCCTATGCAGAAGTGTCCTTCAGCTTTGGACAACACAAGCAAGAAAGCTAGTGCTGACTGATGGATGAGGTTAAAGCTTGTTAGTATGTCTATCCAAGTCGCATACGCTATCTTGGAAATGTTTTCCAGGCCCGTCTGTGATGGAAGCGAGATCAGAAGCTGTGCAGATGTGCCCCCGCTATCCTGAACCAGTACCACTGGACCACCCAATCCCCATTCTTAAGGACGCATTGGAGAAGGTCTGTGAGGAGAAGGGAACAAAGGGACACAGAGATCATGACTGCTTTTCTGAAGGTGTAAAGGGGAGAATAGGTATTTTGCCCCTGAGCATCTCTGGGGAAGAAGGTTGGGAACCGAGGAGGTGGAACACATGTCAGTGGGTATAATTGACAATAAAACTCCTTCACTGAACATACAGAACAGGTCAGTAAGCAGTTATCTCATTCAAAGGATAATCTATGATAAAGAAACATTATTACTTGCCTATCAAAAGGTCTAGTGAGTGTACATCAACACAAAATGATGGCTCTTGGCATCTTGTCTATTAGGCAGCCTCTATGTCCTGGAAAGCAGGTGACTCATGTAGCTAGTTGCTATTCACCAGTGATTGCCAATTCCTTATTTTATTGCTATGCTGGCTTTCTGCGTGCCACAACTTAAAAATTAAAACCTACTTGTAGGTAACTTCAAGGTGAAAGAGTGCAAGGGGACTTGCATTTGAACAAAATAGAGACCTGCTTTTCCTCAGTATGATATACTGTCTCTGAAATTTTAGCACTGTCTGAAATTCTGGTAGGTTCTATTTACAATGAGGAAATACCACAGCATTGCCTTGCCTGTAGCGACCATAAGGACAGCCATGCTCTGACAGGACACTCCTAATTTTGTAGAACCCCATCATATAATATACCCTCTCATTAGTCTCTTTATCATGAATAGCTTAATTAGTCATAATATAAGCTGTCCCACAGCTACGATCATTCTTTTTACTCTTCTTCGAACCTTTTCCAGCTCTAGCATACTCTTGTGGAGATGCAGGAAATCAGTACTGTATACGGTATTCAAGGTGCAAGTGGATCAGGGATTTATACAGTAATAAACCAGTGTTTTCTGTTTTATTTTATGCTACTTCTCTAATAATCCCTCATATTTGATTTACCATTTTTATGCCATGGGCAACTGAGCAAATGTTAACATAGGAGCATCCATCATAGCCCCGAGGTCTTGTTTCTGAGTGCTCACTGCCCATCTGTCTGTATATGTTGTGAAGTAAGGGTTATTTTCCTGCATGCACATCACTTTATCTACATTGAATTTCAATTGCTCTCACTTCACCTTCACTTTTATGAAGTCTCTGCCACTGCCTCGGGGGTTACTGTAGAGAGTTATTTTATTATTAGGGGAAGTCAGAGAGGTGGGGGAATGTGCAGAACTGTCCATTGGAAAGTTATGTAACCTTGCTTCTTTGGGCTCCTCAGAAATCAGGTATTTGAGCAGTTCTTTGAAGGCGGCTGGTGAAACTGTTCCTATTTTGCAGATGGAATAAGGTGCAGAGAACCTGAACACTAGATACATAGGAAGACATAGGTATTTGATGGGGGCTTAGGCACCAGCACCTCAAAAGTGTATCTTCAGATGCCCTTAGGTTCTGCCTAAGTCTGTGAACACTTGAACCCACAGTCAAGATCTTGCACTACCCTCAGGTAAACTAGGCAAACTAGCTAGGCAAACCAGCACCCTGTGACAGGCCGGAGGACCATGGAACTGGTCTCTGGACAATACCAGATCCAATTATATTGCATACAGGGAAGACATTTTCCTAGCCCACAGCAGCTTCAAACACAAGAGTGACATCCACTCATGGTTGAGGCTTAAGGAAACATTTCACTTTAAGGGTAAATAGTTTTTCTTATTGGAAAGGCCTACATTTTCCCCAGAAGAGTCTTGCTAGTGGCCAAATCCGAACACTGAGAATTGGATTCAATGACACTCGAGTCAAGAAGAGCATCATGTATTTCTGTCAGTTTTCTGCAGGTCCAGGCAGGCCTACACGCCAGATTGTCTCTGAGAAATCTCTAAGGAGGACCATGCTTGCTGACATGAGACCAGTCCGTTCTCTGCAGTTGCTGCTGTACCTAACCATACTAGATGGGCCAGTGGCACATGGGAAGGGGAGGGCAAAGGACCATGACAGAAAATGAATGTTTCCACTACTGGCTGTCAGTACACCTCACTAGTCCATACAGCGAAGAGGTCCTAAGGACATGACTTGGCATAGCCTTTCTTGTCTCAAATGCTGGACTTGGAAGGCCATTTCTTCTGTCTTAACCTTTCCGTGCAAAAGATAACTTATGCATGGTGATGACATAGCTTTGAAAAAGTCATGAAAGAGCAAAGCCAATGCATTCTGCTTGCAGGAGGGTGGGTGGAGCACTGCTGGCTGATAAGGTCTACAAAACCCTGGCACAACAGAGAGCAAAGAGCAATCACAGCCCTCTAGTGGTTTAGTGCTGTTTCTCAGATTGGAGTTTAAAAGAGGAGTCCTAGCTCTAGCACATTTCATTGATTGAGAGGTGTCATGGGATATTTGAAAAGTATGGATCTTTCTCCATACATCTTTGAACATAAAATCCTAATGCAAAGAATAGATGCGCACAGTACAATTTAAAAAGGAAGAAATTACAATTATTAGGTTTTAGCTTTTATATTCAATCTCATAAGCATCATAGGTATTACAAGGATGAGCATCACATTCTTGTAAATGGTGGACATGTAGAAAGATCCTGGATAATTCAGCATAAGAAATTCAAAGGACCAGTACAGTTAAAATATTTTCTTTTGCCAAAACACATTTGAAAAAAAACATTCTCAAGTGCTTGGAAGTAAGGAGGGCTGATGGTCTCGGTCTTCTACTGCCTGTTACAGGCTAGATGCATTATAAGGCTCTTCATTTAAAAATTCATAATTTCCCATCATTCTCCAGGTAGACATGATGCTGCGCCAAAAGATTCATAGCTCTGGTCTCCCTGCCATGTCTGCCATTGTTATCTACAATGACACTGTGCTCTGGACAGGCAACTTCGGAAAGAAGAATGGTTCGGACCCTGCCTCAGTGGTGCCCAATGAGTACACTATTTACAGGTGAGGCAGATGTGTTGCAGGTATGAGAGCTAAGGAATGAGCAGATACAAATATGGAGATCTGATATCTGAGAATAGAGCCACTTTCACAAACGGCATCTTCTACTGGCTCAGGTCCACTGCAGAAACCTCTTTTGGGTTACACTGAAATGTTGAAAGACAACGCTTTAGCTAGTCCCTAAATTATCATATGCTTGTGGCTTACTGAGTTGTTTGCTGTGGCACTTTTCTTAATTTATTTTTAATTAGATCTGACAATATTCTAAATTGAAACATCAGTGGCCATCATGAAGAACCTGAAAACATACTACTCCTCACATAGGAATGTTTCCATGCTTTGAGGAGGCCTAGGGCACAAATCTAAAGACTGAGACCTAGCACAGATTTTTGTGAGCAGTGAACAGACAGTGCCATAGGATAAAAAAAAAAAAGAAAAAAAAAGTTTCAGTCTAGCAAAAAATAGGGTTTGGGAAGAGTATCTACTGAACACATAAAGTAGACCTGTATTCTCCTAGAATGAGTAGACTCATTCTCCTAGTGAAGTCAAAGCCATATTGGCCATTACTTTTTAGATGAAGATAGAATTAAGCTCTTCATGTGTGTTAAAAAACAAACAAAAAACCCCAAAGGAAGTGTTGACTTCCTTTAAAGATCTATTTTCACTGATTTATAGCTGTGTAATATATGAAACATACAGGCTGCATTCTGACTATCAAATGTCCTCAGAAAAACAATTTTGGAAAGTTTCAGCAGCTGTGATTACCCATTCTCCGCCCCCCCCCCCNCCCCCCCCCCCCGCATTATGGTACCTTTTGTAAATATGACTCTATTCTGAAGCCACACAAATATTAATACTGATTATTAAATGTGAAGCTTCATGGCATTTTAACCTTAAAATTCCAATAAACTTCTTGGAACTTGTTATAGTATTTACTTAGCAATAATCTTTAAAATATGTCATTTTATGAATACTAAGTGAACAGAAAAAGTTCTGTATCCCACTGCACCATTCAGAGATACTACTGCAGGTTATGCTGCAGTCCATAAAAGCCAGAGTTAAGGATATTAATTCAAGTTTCTTACCTGCCTTTTAGCTATTCCCTTCTGAATTAGTAGAAGTGTTGCATGTAAAGCTACAGGCTTTACAGGTCAGTTGAGTGATCTCATGGACTGACCATCTTTCCTCTTGATTCATGGGTTTCTTAATGATTAATTTCTATAAATCTTTGCACCTGAACAGAATTGCCAGTGTCTCCAAGATCTTTCCCACCATTATGTTGTACAAGATGTGGGAGGAAGGAAAAGTTACATCTCTTGATGACCCGCTGGAACGTTACGCCCAGAACTTTGTTATTAAGAACCCTCTGGGAAGACTCAAGGAATCGGAACAGAGATACACAGCAGATGGGCTCATTTTTTTGGAAAAAGGCTCAATGCCACTTAAACCATCACCTGTTACCTTGCGCAGAATGGCCAGCCAGCTCTCAGGTGAGACAACACGGCTAACCTGCTTGCCCTCTGCTCACCACTATGCCACTCGAAAGAGACCACACAGAGAATGGACCATGTGCCAGGGATAAAAAATGTTGCTGTTGAGGCAACAGGCCCAGTATGGACCCTGCACCTTTGCACTTCCTAGAGTTCAGGCAGGACCCTTGGAAGCAAGCTGTCAGCAGCTTCATGAAACACTAAAAGGAAACTCTTGTCCGGGCCACCTGCTCAGAAGCAGGCCGAGCTGCACTATGGGCTGGGGAACTGTTTTTCCCATGCAAGGTGAATATATATCTCTTTTAACATGTTAGCATCACCTGAAATCAGGTTCCAGGTGCATAACTTTTTTTGTACTCCAGAACAGAGTGCTCTCATTTTTCTGAGATGTAGAGTTGAGGGTCAAAGTGGCACCAAACCTCTTTGCTTTGAGCAGATAGACCTTGATCGCTGAGCTAAATTCAGCTGTGGTTCCTGATCTGGGATTCCTGAGCTATTAATAGCTTTGTACTTGCTGACAGAAGACTATTAATCTGTTGCTACCTTCATAATTGGGTAACCCTTACATTAAGGTAGAAGGAGCTCACAGGACTCAGAAGAACTTTAACCTTTCTCAGAAATTAAGCTGTTAATAGTTGACTCAGAGATTCCAGAATTTAAAGGCCAAAGAGATTGTGCTGATACTTGATGTAGCATTTTGATTAAACTCTGTAGCATCTGCCTTATTCCAGATTGGAATAATAGCCCTAAAATTAGGATCTAAGATCAAAATAGTCAAATTGCAGTACTTCAGGACAGGCTACAGCATCACCTGAAGCAAGCCAACATCAAAATAAGGGTTCCCCAAAAAGGAATGATGTAACTGAAATATGGAAACAAACAGAAAAACAATTAAAACTGGCCAGTGGCAGCAGGAGGCAGAAAGAAAGATGCGTGTGCAGCCCTGCCAAACCCCTCTCCCTGCACAGAAGGTCTTGCTCTAGCCAGCCTGATGATGTCCTCGAGGCCAGCAAGTCTGCCTGGTCCCCTCTTATTCTCAGGAGCACATGAAGCTGGTCTGGCTGCTCCTTGAAGGAGCAGTGTGTGCTGGGGCTGCCAGTTCCCAGCCCTGCTGCAGTTCACATAATGAGGCGTGAGGTATGCCCTAGAAATACTTATAGGAAGCATATGTCAAAATTGTAGCTGGTCAAAGCATAATTGCTTGTAATGTGCAACCATTCCTTTGCTTCCATCACCGTGGAAGCAATTTGCCCCGCTGTTTAGCTTCTTTTATGTTCCTATGCCTTTTCTTTAATTTCCAGACCACACCAGCAGGGCACACCAACCAGCTTGGACCCTGACAGTCTAGAAGGAGAAGCACAGTTTCAAAATCCCAACTGAAAATCAAATGAATGTTGAGGTCACATGTTACATTTCCTGTCTGTCAAAAGCCAAAAAAGAATAGGTTCTGCTTAGCATCAGGATCAAAGCCTCTGCATGACATATTGTAAAGTGTTTTTCATCTAAATTCTTCCAGTGGAAACTGATCTGTAATGTATTCTCATTATCTGGGGTTTTCTACATTGCATACTACAAAAGTAAACCCAAAGATTTTCCTCCTTAGCAATTGGTGGGTACATTGCTAGAGAGAAGCTCCAGCTTGTTAAGACTATGATTTTCAAATATATATGAATGACAGTGTGAGACGCTATTTTAAATTATTAACAGCATGCTTGTCACACCAATTAGCAGCACGTGAGGTGTAAATCAATGACTGTGGATTTTCTGGATTTTCTGAATGCTCACACATTCTCTGGTTTATCACTTCTAAGTAACCTCAAGAGAGACAGTGCACTGTTGTCATGGCACTGGTTGAACTCTTTCAGTGGTGCAACATTTCTTTGCCGCTCTTGTGGCAATTAGGAAATGAAGGAGTCCATTGTCTACTGGAAGATGCTCAGTGCATCTCTTATCTGGTAATTCAACTGCACAAATAGCCACAGACCAGACACAGAACAAGTGCTCTCATTCCAGTTCAAATCCCAAGGTCAAAACAATTGAGAAAAAACAGGTGTTGCTGCTACAAAAGAATTCAGCTTTGCCATGATTAAGCACATGCTCACTGAGCAGATGATTGCAAGTCATTTTTCTGTCATGTACTCTTCCTGATTTCCTCCTAACCTCTAAATCAAAGTCAGCTGTAAACTGCAATGAGGAATTCATTCCAGATGTAATCCAAGTTCTGGATTTGGCAAGCAAAGGAGTTGTGGCATTTTAAAAAGTCCCAGCCAAAAGTTTTTAGGGAATCCATGTTCAGTGTTGTGGAATTGAAAGTAAAAAGAACTTCAATTTTTCTACATTCAGAAACCCTGAATAAATGTTGCTAAAGCTGAAAAAAACAAAAAAGCTAAAATCATTTTAGGCCAAGCTGGAATTGGAATGATTCAGAGAAGTTCAAGCCCTCTGTAGTGACCTGTAAAGAACAAAACCTGTTTAAAGGGTCTGTTACACACCTTTGTAGTCAAGAGAATACAGTCACATGGCAATAAAGACAGGGATTTTCCCAAGACAAAATATGTCCTTCTCTTCCAAAGTACATTTGGGGGTACATGGTATTTTTAACCATTCATCAAGGTATTTTTACTGAAATGCAACAAACAACCCAGAGCTGGTGCTGGGGTAGGACTTATGCAGATTCAGCGGTCCATGACTTGAATACTGTGTCCTGCAGTACAGTGTGAACAGGTCCTTGCAGCACATTTGCTACATGTATAAAGCACATGTGTACGTCATTGTTGTTTCCATCTTGCCATTGAATCTTGCCTTTTGCTCACTTTTCACCACTCTCAAAGTTTCCTGGACCATGATTTGTCTCCAACTGTTAACTTCTCTTTTTCATGGCACAGGTCTTCCCAGGAGGCTGCGATCTACCAGCCTGCTGTGGAAGGGCAATACACAAGATGCTCTAGCGCTCCTGAAAGATGATGTGTTGGTCGCTGATCCTGGAACCAGGTCAGATACATTAACTTATGAGCTCTTGGTCTGGGTTTGTGCTCTCCAGTAGTATTAGCCCCACCTACAGTCTCCATGACCAATGGATAAAAGACATTCTTAAAGGAAGCTTCATCTATCTACCGTGGAAATAGTGACTGTTTGAGGTGCCAGGCTTTTTTTAAAATGTGTATAAAGCCTGAGTGAGAAGCCCAGATTACACAAATTAAACTAAAGCTAGGTCCAATGAGCCTTAAATTGTGAAAGATGCAGATTTTCAAGAGTAGAAAGGCATGCTAATTTAATCAGTTTAAATCATCATAGATTTCACTTAAAATTATTCTATTTCTTCAGTGACTTGCATTTCCCTAAATTATGTAGAAGTTCTATTGATGTTTGTTATAATTTATATAGCCTGTTAAAAGTTTATTGCATGAGTAGTTGCAAACAATCAAAAATACGAACAGGATCCAGTGAGGGGAAGGATTCAGACTAACTGGAAAAAACTGTCTAAGTCTGCAAAATTTGCATGGAATAGAACTACATTCTGAAATAATTTGCCAAAGTTGCTGAGGATTCACCATGGCTTGAAGTCTGCAAATTTAGAAACTCTTAGAAACTTCAGTGGTTCAATTGCAATCTTGCATTGGTTCTGTCCAACACCATGTAGGAGGTTACAATAAAGTATTGTAAAGATGTGCCTTAAAGTATTTTAAGATTTGAATACCATCACCTTCTTTGGCACTTATATTGTCCTCACCATTAAGATACATAAGGGCATCTACTAATAGTCTCTCAGCCCCTTATTGACATGATGATAATTTTAACTGTCCCCCTGTTCCTGGATTTACTTCACAGCTAACGTCATTGTTCATAAAGCAAATTTCCATTCATTGATACAGAATTTTTAACGTATTTTTCTGGGTATGTTGAAATTCCACTCCATTTCAGACATAAAATTTTATATCCAGAATGTATTTATTCTTGGGGTAGAAATATGTATGTTTGTTACGCTATTCAGCTAGATGAACTCTATCTTGCAGTGGTACCAAATTTATGATCTAAATAGGCCTCAGTGAGATGTGTGGTTTCACACAATTTAAAAAAAAACACAACCAAACCACCAAACAAGGTTGAAAACATCATGAATTTTGAAAATATGTTTGAAAAGAAGTTGCCCATTTATGTCTTCATGAACTTCATTCAAGTACAAAGACTTACATCCCTTTATGGATATTAAAGACTGAAGCACTCAGGTATCTTCAATGACTCAACATCGCTGGATGGTGCTTTGTAGACTTCAAGTGCTTTTAAAGTGCTTTTACCATCTTAAGGTAGCTTAGGTGCTTAAGTAATTGTACCATGTTAAATCTCCAAAGAGGCTTACTTGGGATTTTGAGACCTTTAAGGTAAGCACCTGTAACTCTCAACTCTACTTTTAAAAAGAATGGATATATTATTTGGTGAACATTTATAAATAAGACAGGATATGCAAATTTTTTTGCATAAAGGTTTTCTTTTAGTTTTCCATCTCCAGCCTTCTTTCTGTACATGGTGGTTAAACAGGTTTGTTGATGTTCCCATAAAAAATTTCTCTTTCTTTACGTAAGAACAAATCAAGGCAACAACATTCTGTTTTCCTCTGTCCCTCCTTCATCTCTCATCTCTCTGAGGAGAGATGTCATCTGATAAAATGGGAATTTTTTCCCAGACAAGAAAGATCTAGCCACGGTTTTTTCATAGTCATACCCACGCTGCATCGCTGAGGTAAGGCTGATCCACATATACTTTTTTTCCTTTTCAGATGCCACTACAGCAATTTGGCCTTCTCACTGATGGCACACGTGCTAGCTGACCATGCAGCTGAGGGGCAATACCAGCGCTGGATTTCGGAGAACATCCTGGACCGCTTGGGCATGGAGGACACTGGCTTCGACATCACACCACCAATCCGCTCTCAGATGGCTGTGGGTTTCTACGGCAGCCAGCAGCCGGCCCCTCTCTATGACCTTGGCTGGTACAGGCCTTCTGGCCAGATGTACTCCACAGCTGCTGACCTTGCCAAGCTGGCAATGGTCTTCTTAGGCACCTACCACCGGCGTCTTCTAGAACCTGACACAGTGAAGACAATGCTGACCCCTCTGTTTAAGTGCTCCACTGAATACTTTGCTAACAAGACGGGCACACCCTGGGAGATTAATGAGCAATTGGGATATGATGTCATTAGGAAGGATGGAGACCTTGATGGTTATTCAGCTACCTTCTCTCTTATCCCCAAGCTCCGCCTGAGCTTCATTGTGCTGATGGCAGGACCCAGACCTCAGGGTGGAGATATTGTGACTCAGACATATGAGTATCTTATTCCTGCCATGGAGACAGCATTCAGAGAGGCAGAGAAAAGCTTGATTCCTCCTCCAAGTCCAGGCCCTTATGTTGGCTACTATACCTATTCCAACCTGACTTTCTATGAGATCAAAGTTGGACCTGGTGGGGTGCTGGTCATGCAGCAGTTTGGACCTCATGTAGAAGAGCTTATTCCTGAAAAGTACCGGACAATCAAGCTGCACCACCTGGAAGATCGCGTTTTCCAAGTTGTTTTTGACAAGGAGTTCCCATGTGTTCTGCACCTGGGCTCAGCCTCTATCTCACTGGAGACCCAGAACGGGCAGCTCTTCAACTTTTATCCATTTGATCGCAAGGGTTTGTCTCCTGGCTTTGATGCACCAGGACTGAACACATATAATGTGGTGCGTGTACTTCGTAAACCTGTATTCTATAGCTAAATGTCCCTTCTACTTTTCTGACCACTTCTGGGAGGTGGCTCCAAATCTGTGTCTTACCAGACTCTCCTGTATGTGTGGCTTTATGGATGCCATTTAAAGGGGAAAGAGGTGGCAAATAGCCCTTTTGCCTAACAAATATGTCATGTGTCACTTCCAAAAATAACTCTAATGGCTTGCAATCCCTGAAGTGAACAACAGGCCAGCTAACGGCTGGGGATGCCTGCCGAAAAAAGAGGTGGGAATGTGCTGGACGGATGATGTTTGGATGCCATAAAAGAAAAAGCTGAGCACTTAAGTCTCCACACTTATATTGTCTGTTTGATGACCATTGTGGTGACTGACTGGTATCATCAAAAGGCTGAGGATTTCCTGTGTCTCTCAGACAATATCTCTTCTTTATCCCAAGGGTTTTCCAGGGCTCTTTAGGAGCCCATCTACCATGAACAAGGTTCCTCACCTGGGTTTACCAAAGGCATTATGTGCTAGAAAATAGTACCAGCCTGATACCAGGCCCTGCTTGCGATACCTGGGAAGTGAGGGTCCATTTCGTGGATCACAACGAGGAAACTTGAGAAGACCAGACAGTAATGTCTTGGCTCCATGGATTTCTGCTAAATCGGTAGTCACCAAAGGATATTGTAGCACTTAAGCATAGAAGCTGAAGCTTATTCCTGTGAGCAGGGCCATATGAACATTTACTGGTATATTCCAAGCTGGACTCAGGTTTGTGACTGTCTCAGTATATAGGCAAATGTGTGACTGTGGTGGTGGTACAGGAATGCATGACGATTTTAATGTGTGTTTTGGGCAGGGAGTCTGTATGGATTGTGTTTATGCAGGTATGAGGGACGATGCTAAGGGAAAGTGCATTAGCCTGGGGACCAATACATTTAGAACAGGTGCACCTGCAGGCAATCTGCAAAACCATGGGTGCATTTTCTTCTCTCTTCTTGTGCCCACTCCATGCCAAGGCAGGGAGGACAGATGATGTGTCATTAATAGCCAACACCATATCACTGTGGTGGGAACACTGTCAGGCACAAGTGCAAGACAGAGTAAGCACCACTGACTGAGGATTCAATGCCCCTTCAAGTTTAGGAGATTATTGTGATTGCAACCTTAACTGGAGCCTGAAATAAATGCAAGCAGAGGGTCAGGGCAAGATAACTCTTACCTTGAAATGAATAGCCTAGCTGCAGAGTATGGCACTGGTGGCACAGCATGGGAATCCTGAAGGAAGTGCAAAAAGGGTAGGCATACTAGCACAATCAAGGACCCTTCAAAGTGCATGTTCTCCCATACCATAACTGGTATGAGTTTGGATCCTCTTGCAGAGTGACCTTCTGCTGCTTATCCACAGAGTCTTGTCAGTGGACAGGTCTCAGAGAAGATGAGAAAATAAATGTCCCTGCCTCCCTTGTTGGTTAACTCTGTTTTCATTCTGTGCAGTTCTTCAGCTTCAGTTTTGAGTAGAGACACCATCACTGAAGACCTAGAAATCTATGAATCACAAACTCGGTTCCCTGCCTTCTTTTCAGACAATTTCAGTTCCCTGGTAAACATATGAAATAACATAAACCTTGCCTTACAGGCAGTCATAGTTGCTGCTGTACTGGCTTTCTCTGGACTTTGTAGTTGATTACATTTCATACCTTGTACAACCCCATATGTTCAAGTATTTAATCTGAGCTATAGCAACAGCAATAAACTATATGTAAATTCTTGCTGCTATCTTATGTGTGCAGGCAGATATGTTGCACTATGGTTGACTTCCTGTAGAAGTGCCTACACTCTGTCATGGCATGCCTAACACAACAGTGCTTTCTGGGCTTTGAGCTCACAAGATGTAATGTCTAATTGCAAGATATTTGAGCAGCCTAACCCTGTTCTTTTTGAGTGAGGGCTAAGTGCCAGTTTGGGGCTATTCTAGCTTTGGAAGTGATAGTTTACCCATCAACTACCTTTAAAAACTTACAAGGAAAATTAAGATTTATATCCCATGTTACTCACAGGGCAGGATGAAACACCACACTGGACTGTCTCCATCTGTCTGATAGCAAGGTTAAGATGTTTTACTTTTCCATCGGTAATGCAAACACTAGTGAGTCTTTCCTTTGGCTAGTGAGTCACCCTCAAACCTATACACTGACACTTTTTGATGCTCTTGTTTGTTCCCATAACAGCAAAGTACAGCTCTTTGCTATTCACAGCGTGAACTCACACCTGCAGTAAAATTCGTCTCGCCAAACCTTGGGTCACACTGGGAAGGTGAACAAGAGTTTCCCACACTGCCCCTTCCTGTGGGCAGGAGAGTACCTGTTATGGAGAGGAGAAAGGAGACCTTGGGGTGCCTGTACAGAGGATTTGGGAGAGACTGTGTGTGGCAGGCAGGATAAGGTGAAGTTTTGGAGAATCCTGGTCAGCCATGGAGAGCAGCCAGAGTCACGATGTTGAGTCAATGCTACAAACACAAATGTCCAATTGCTTCCTGGCACTTCATACCTAACTGTACCCTAAGAAGAGCAGAAACAGCTTCTGTGACCTGGTGTGACATGACTCATGTTAACAGGTGTTTTATGCCAGCCTTAACAGTAGTTCATAAACTTTACATTTTAAAACAGAATCTAAGCTACCATTCTGAGTAATTTTTTATGGGTTTGGGTATGCTTGCTGCTAAATTAAAAAATATCCCAATGTTATTTGGACTATGTCAGAAACTGGCTCTGTCAGGTACAGCAATAGGAACAGCAAATGTAAAAACCTACCCAGCTGCTCAGTTTTCACAGGTGTGTGTTTTGAAAGGTGACCAGATATTTCTGCAGTAGCCTATAGAAACAGTGTTTTTAAAAATGGTTTTATAGTTACTCATCAGGGAACCAAACAAACAGAATATGCTTCATGAACATTCCTAGCATCAAAAAGAGCCGAGAACAAAACTTACTCATTGCTTCAGCAGACCAAATTCTGCTCTAAGGAGCACTGGGGAAACCACATAATATTGTAATAGTGTCCCTGAAAACTGTATTTAGTCTGTAAGTTGAAAGACTCTGGGCCACTAAGAATGAGATTAATCTGGCAAAATATAAACAGCTACATCTCAGCTAGCTCCTTTAAACTCCTTTCTACTCAGTGACTTTCAATTACTCTAGTTAGTAGAGTGGATTCATCTCATCCTAAAGCACATATTTAGAATAAGTTGATGAATAACACTCTGTGAATCCTCAGCCTCCAGCTGGTTGAGATGGACCTAACCCCGGCCATCACAAGCAAGTCGTCAGTCAGAAGCGAAACACTTGCATAAGATCATGACAGTATTACTTGCCTGCCAGGTAAGGACAAGTTCTCAACTTGTTACGTCGACATTGCCCTGAAGACCTGAAGTTCACTGATTAGCAGGCCCAGAGAAGAACGTTGGTGATGTTTGTTGTGGTCCCATGCTAACATAACGTTATCTAATACAACTCCTTCCCTTTTAGAAGAACTCTACCTTCAGGAATATTAGCTCAAGTGAGGACGATATCAAGCTTCAAGCTTCAACCTTGTCACGCCCCACTGAGCCCCACTCGGAAGACAAGGCAGGGGGAGAACTATGACTCAGATTCGCAAATCCTCAGCGGTGTGGACTAATGTGAGACAACTCTCAACGTCCACACACAAATATTTATTAGCTTAACTTGTCCCACGATAGTTGGTTCGGTATATGACAAATTAAGGCAAGCAGTGAAGTACACCTTGCATTACTTAACAGACATACAACAGACTATGGTAAACAGTACTTGACATCAGATATGCCATGAATTACAGTGAGCAGTAAGGCATGCCTTGCACTATTTGCTTAACTCTAAGAGAAAAGAGAAAACAGAGAGAGAGAAAGAGAGAGAGAGATCGATCACCGGTTGGTTCCAGCATTGGTCCAGCCAACAGGGGGTGAGAGGGGTCTCTGATTCATAGGCATACTCTTCTGCGCGTCCCATGAAGAAATTCTTCCCCCACCATCTAGGAGCACGTATCTTCCCCTTTTATGTTCGCCTTGTCAGTGTCACCTGCCCCACGATTACAGGGACAGTTTTGTCTCAGGTTTCCCACCTTCCCAGGTAGTAGGGAGCGTGATTTGGGGGGGGGTCCAGATGCATTTAGCAGACAATGAGGCAAAGTCATTTCACAAGTTGAGCAGACCCATTTGGCTTTCAAAAGGCTTCCTGCCTCCTGTGTTACACAAGAGACAAGCAGGTGCCAGTCCCATCAGTTCGTTGAGCCTGCATCGTCCAGGCTCCGTGCAAGCTCCATGCAATGCCTGCATCATGCAGGCTCCGTCTTGTCCACCCTGCGGCCACAGCTGCATTTCAAGGTACTTGTGAGTGTTTGAGACATTCAGAAAGGTTCAGAAGGCCTCCGCCCCCGCTTCCCCCAGTTTTTGTTTTGGGGAGTCTACAAGTCTTCTCTTATAAACCTACATTTTTAAAACAGCAATTTATCCCTGCAAGCTTCATTTCTTCATACTTCTACTTTTGAACCAGAGCAGTGTGGCACAAGTCGTTTACTGGACAGCATTTTTGCAGAGCCTTTTCTCTTTCAAGTATGGGAGTAAGACTATCTGCCCACAACCACCACCAGGGCTGTACTCAGAAAAAGAGGATGAAGTCAGGCTAGCAAGGACTGCGCCTTGGTGTCAGAGTCTGAAAGTTTATTAAACACTAACTCCAGGCTGCCTGTTTTCCTCCTCAGAAATGTATTGATGTTCTTGTCACAAAGGGATGTGTTAAGCCCCTGTGACACGAATCACAAGCTTTTTGACTTTTCAGTTCTGCAGGAGCTTGTAGGAGTTGTTTAAAAAGAAATGTCAGCATCCACCCTTTAAGAGAGAGGAGATACTAAGAGAGCTGCTGGGTCAAAGCCAGTCCCTGTCTCCTTCTCACACATGAAGTGAATACCAACAAATGCTTAAGTACTTCACAGGTAGCAGAGGAGCTTCAATATATATGGCTATTAGATGCAATTCTCACTCTAGATAACGTGTATTCTTCAAAAAGCAAAAGCTAGAAGTCTATTTGCCAGTTTAATCCCTTCTTGTCCAGTCACTTCTGTCTTTATGAAGAGTCTGACATCTCACGACTTGGTTTACAGGGCTGCAGATCAGCAGTCATGAAGAAAATAGATGCCAAAAAATCTCCAACACTGTCTGCAGAGAACTGAGACAATCTCCATTTACATTTAATAGGCATTTGTGCAGCCCAGCTGAGCACGAGCTGTCGGCTTAATGTGACAACGGCTCTGTGTAGGGCTCATCCTTGCAGACATAACAGTAATATATCACCAGCAAAGACAACCTTTGCTTTAGTTCACCAGGTAAAATCCTGTGTTTGCATGAAAGAGCTCCTAGTTTCAGGCCTGTCCTACTTTTGGGCTCCTGACTGTGGAAGACACACTCTGTGGGCAGTTTCCAATACCAATAAGAGACGTAGCTAGTATCTGAGGTCCAGTGTCATAACGAGCACATTGGGATCAAGTGAAAAGTATCGTGTACTGATGTCCTGGCCTTGCAGGGAATCCTAAGGGAAGGGGAGACTGGACATCCAGCTTAGCAGCAGACTAGATCTTGGCAGTAGCTATTGAAATGAGAGGAGAAGAGGCTGTAGATGGCAGGATTGACGTCAGAACTCAAGATCCTCATCAAAATGTGGACACCCTGGAAAACCATGTGCACCAGCTCTGCCCAGCGGACACCAGAGCTCCACAGCAGCCTGTCTGACTGAAACATCAGCCAGTATGGTATGAACACCACTACCATGACACACGCAGACAAAAGGAATCCGGAAATGAAAAGTGAGAGAAACCATTAAATAAAAGCAGAGTTCAGAAGCAGAGAGGACTGGCTGAGAAACACTCAAGTGCCCCTAAGGACTGCGAGGGACCCTAGGTAAAAAAGCTGCATGCTGTCAGGTGACATGCTCCAGTGGACCATGCTAAAGTGCAGCTCAAACCGTCTCATGCTATTTAGTCAGGCATTTGGTTTGGTTTTTGTTTTGTGGAATATAATGATTGAAAAGTGTAACAAATTGGGCACAAAAGATTATCACCCATCAGGGACTGGAAACCCTGGAGGGGAAGGGAGAAAGAAAAAGGACTCCACATTGCCTAGAAAGATCAGCTACCCTGATGTAGCATCAGGAGTCAATACAGGGATAAAGGAAAACAGGTCTCAGGGTCTTCAGGTTCGAAGTAAAAGGAGAAAATGACTGAGGACACCAAGAAAGGCTCTGTTTTTGGCTTCCAGCGGCACTCTTCCATCTGTCACCACAGTCTGAACCAGGTGGTACAGGAAGGGCTGAGATTTACTCCTCTGAAAGCAGTGAAGATCTGCCTAGATTTGGGTTCGGTAGGATTTGTCCTGGTTTGGATGTCCTCAGGAAACTGAGGGAAAGTGTTTTGGATCACTATAAACCTGACAGTCAATGATTCTAGGTACTAATTCTCTTAACAGGCTATAACATGACAATTTTCATAAATTGAGGCATTGCTATTCACAGTTTCCATAGTAGGCAGGATTCCCAGGTATGTATTCCCAGGATACCACACAAGTGATATTTTGTGAAGCATGGGGCACAGAGAGAGAGCTTTTGGTATTTGAAGCATGCAGTTTGCTTTCTCCTGGTAATCACTGGGTCATGCCCCACTCAGACCCGCTCAGAAGACAAGGCAGGGGGCTGTGACTCAGATTCATAAATCCCCAGTGGTGTGGACTAAGGTGAGACAACTCTTAAGGTCTGCACACAAACATTATTAGCTTAACTAGGTCTGCGACAATTGGTTCAGTACAGGACAAATTATGGCAAGCAGAAAAGTACACCTTGCGTTACTTGACAGATGTACCACAGATTATGGTAGGCAGCACTTGACAACGGGTAGGCCATGAATTATGGCAAGCAGTACGGCAAGCCTTGCATTATTTGCTAACTTCAAGAGAAAAGAGAGAAAGAGAGAGCGAGGGAGAGATCAATCACCGGTCCTGGTTCCAGTGTTGGTCCAGCCAACGGGGGTGGGAGGGGTCTCTGGTTGGCGGGAGCGCTCCTCTGTGTGTCCCCAAAGATATTCTTCCACTGCCAACCAGAGGCATGTATCCTCCCCTTTTATGTTCACTTACCAGACAACCCGCCCCACTATTACAAGGACAGTTTTGTCCCAGATTTCACGCCTTTCCAGGTGCGAGGAAGCATGATTTGTGTGGGCGCATGGGTGCATGTAGCAGACAAGGAGGCCACAAGTTGAGCAGACCCATTGGGTGTTCAAAAGACTTCCTGCCTCCTGTGCTACATGAGAGACAAGCTGGTGTCAGCCCCAAGCTCCATGCAAGGTCTGTGCAACGCCATGTTGTCCACCCCCCAGCAACAGCTTCATTTCACAGTACTTGTGAGTGTTTTGAGATGTTTTGAAAGGTTTAGAAGGCCTTCACCTCCACTTCCCCCGTCTTTGTTTTGGGGAGTCTGCGAGTTGTCTCTCACACACTGCCAGACAGAGGAATGGCTTTCAGCTCCCAAACTGTATGTCTGCCCAACCATAATGATGATCCCCAATGTTTCAAAAGTGAAAGCTAGCAATAGCAATTTTGAGGACACAGGAAATAAAAAATGGGTATGTGTTAGCCATTGAGGTAGCCCTTTGTTAAAATATTAGAGTTAGGCTATTGCTATTAAAAAACAGGTACCGTTTTGTCTGATTAGAATCCTAGAATCACTTGGGTTGGAAGAGACCTTCAAGATCATCGAGTCCAACCATAAACCTATGCCAAACCCACCCCTAACCCATGTCCCTCAGCACCACGTCTGCCCGGCTTTTAAATGCCTCCAGGGACAGCGATTCCACCCCCTCCCTGGGCAGCCTGTTCCAATGCCTGATAACCCTTTCGGTAAAGAAGTTTTTCCTAATATCCAACTTAAACCTCCCCTGGCACAACTTGAGGCCATTTCCTCTTGTCCTGTCGCTTGTTCCTTGGGAGAAGAGATTGACCCCCCCCTGGCTATAACCTCCTTTCAGGGAATTGTAGAGAGTGAGAAGGTCTCCCCTCAACCTTCTCTTCTCCAGGCTGAACAATCCCAACTCTCTCAGCCGCTCCTCATAAGACTTGTTCTCCAAATGATTACACAATGATCTTTAGATGCCAGAAATTATTAAACCAGCCTCAGGACGTAGAGCATATGCAGAGCACTGCAGAATGCAGAGAAAATGCTTGTATAGGCACAAAACCATTGGACAGATCATTGTGGTGGAGAAAGGACTGCAGGCATGCGGCTTCTTACTGAGTTATGCAGTGACCTGGGGATGAAACAGCTGGACCGAGATTAGATATGGTTATAGAAGGGGCTTTAATAAAAGCTGATCACATCTAGTGCTGGTAGTTCCATATATCTTCTCATCTCACTAATAAAATGTAAACAAGACAGAGAAAACGAGAAAACATTTTGCAATGCTAAATCAGAATTCAAATTAAGAAACGGCATGATAACAGTGAGAGATAACAAAATATTTCAAAAGGGTGTTTACATTTGCTCTTTAATTATCTTACTTAAAGCTACTGTCACTGTGAAATGCACGATCTCAAAAGATCACGCAGGTTTGTGTATTTTCTCTTGACTGCTTACACTACATTTTGTTTATCTTTTTTGCCTTCTGCTGTTCCTGTGGGTATTTCCATTGAGCTTGATATCTTCATATCTTACTCTGCTTCTCTTTGGCTTCCTCAAAGACAGCTTCCCCTTGTTGAGATGGCAGTCAGTTATTAGGCAGAGCACTGTGATAATGATCATGGGGACAAAGAACTCAATGGCAGTGTTCTGAATAAGCATTTTATAGATCTATGTAGTTTTCAGCACAATATACAATGTGGCTGTTGCTTCTTACATACTTCTACCGAAAAGGAATTGAATCAGTTCTCTTTGTAAATGCCCTTAAATGAGCACAAGAGGGAGCTGAATGTAAAGAGATTCTGAGCTGCTGCCTGGAATAAAAAAACCTGTCATAATTTGCAATCACATTTAGCTAATTATTGAATATACTGATGAAAGTGTAACAAAAGCAGTTGCTTAAACAGAAAATCTGAAAGATAGGATCAATGTGCTCCCAAACAGGCAATGGAAATACATTGCACTCCGCCTTCACCCAAACTGTGGGTGAAACAGTAATTGTAGGCCAATTCCAGAATGAAAAATGCTAAGCTGCCATACCTCCTCCTGTGATAGCTAGTAAGCACTTCACTGTGACAGTGGGCAATGCAGATTCTTACAGGTCAATATGTGTAACTGCTGTTGTTTTGGGTCCAATTGCATCATCCCTGAAAGCCTGTTGACATTGTGATTACTGTAATCGTTAAACTCCCTCAGGGATGTTATTCTGGTTCCCCTACCTGCCATTGCACCTCTGTGCTCCTTCCTTGTGAGGGTGCAGAAAAGTCTTTTATCACCTAACTTAACACTGTCCATGTGTATATGTGATCCCTGGTGCACACCAGGAAAACCAGGACAAACCAGGACAAGAAATGGCGTGCTTTCTCTGGATCATCTTACAGACTGAGCAGGGTTACTGGCTGGGGGCATGGGAGACATTATAAGACATGGGGGAAGAGCATTTGAGGATTGCACAGACTTACTATGGCGTATTTGGGGGAGGTAGGGAAAAGGAGGAATCGAGGATTTGGAGATGAACAAACATGGGAAAATAAGGTAATAAGAGGAGCCTTCACCTTCCCTTTCTCTTGTCCAACCTGAAAGATGTCAGCCCACAGTTTGGTCCTATCCCAGTGTGGTCTGATGCCATAGAAAGTCCTGTATCTATCCTGAGTGTTTCCTGATTGATCTGTATGGGTCAGGAGGAGCCAGACTTCATTGGGGTAATGGTCACTTTTTGCCATGGTAATGCATCAAAAAATGGGAGATGCCCACAAAGAAGTGTGTGCACAGTCTCCTGGACAGCTCCCAGGATAGCTGGCTTCCTAGAATTTTACAGCCAACATTGGTTGATCTATAAATGGAGGATGATTTAATTCTTCCAGGAGACAGTGGTTTCAGCAACAGGATTATTGTCCTTGGCCTTCTCTTGTATGTAGATGAAGGGAGGAAGCACATGTAACATCCTATTGTCCTGACACTTCCGCTTCTGAGAAAAAGAGTGAGGTCCTTGCACGATGTTTGGAGGGTGTCCCAAGAGTGGTCCTCTGCAGTGGAAGCTGTGGTGCTGCTGGCACCACACAATAAGCGATCAGAAGCTTATGTGTGATGTGAATTCAAGGCTAAGCAGAGCACAAGCGTATTCACAAAGTGCACATGACACTGATGAACTGATGAAACAACACCTCTGGTGGAGATTCACAGGCTTCTAGGGTAGCTAGGGCACCACATGATAACAGCACATCCTGTTAATGTGCAGCTGGGATTTAACCTGTTGCTCCAATAGCCTGGACCACAAGCAGTATAGAAGTAAGCCAGTCCACACTACATGTCCTGGAAACCTCCCAGTGCTCCCTGGTGGAGAAAACAAATGCTCAAGACAGTCACAGGTACAATCACCAACTACCCCACACACAAGGGCAAGACACATCAGACAATTGCTTTTATGCAACTAGTCGCTATGTGCTGACATGTTGGTTTTACCCTATGTACCATCTGCAAGGATGGCCCCTGGAACCCACTCAGAACAGTGAAAACAATGCTTAAAATGAACATACTTGCAGCATCAAAAGAATGGCAGTGAAAGCAGACTTTAGAGGAGCAGAGTCTGATATGATGAGCATACAGGGTTGCCTTGTGAGGGCAGTAAAGAACCTGAAGACCCTTGCAGAGGGTGTGTGCAAAGTGCTCAAAAACAGTTTTATTTTTTGATATTGCTAGTGCTCTGCTGAAGGAGCTTTTCTTAAAAAAAAAATAAATAATTAAAATGTGATTAGATTTGGGGCAAGCTTGCTGAGAATACTTTTTAGATGCTGTTGCTTATGCTTGTCCCTCAGTGCATTCAGAAAATTTTGATGACCTCTGGAAGTCAATAGCTATCTTTTAAGTGCCTCAATCATATAACTCATCTTCGCTCAGTCACACAGACTCATTTCTTCTAACAAGAATTTGAAGACTAGCCAGTCCTCTGCCTCTTGCCCACTTCCATCCTGTCCTCAGGAATTGTTCAGACTGTATCCCCTCTCTAGGACATTCTTTTCAAGGTAAGAGGCCATACAAATTCCTGGCCTGCTTGGGTAATATTAGATGCTTGTTAGAAGGACTTGTCTGACCATCTTTGGTGTAGACATTGCGATCATCTAGAGACAAAATACTACTTTGGTCACACAGCAGTTGAAGACTCTGGGATATGAGGTTGTGCCAGCCCCAGCAGAAAATGTTAGAGTGATCTTGCACCATCTAGAATTGCAGGGTTGATACGTAGGAAGGATTCATGGACCTGCTTTTCTGCCATCCACAGCTGTCTGCAGCTTTTCCCCTTAGGGAGAAGTTTCCTATTTCAGTTACTATGAGGAAACTCTCATAACCTGATAATACTTTCATTTAGCCTTGACTGATTATTTTGTAATCTTTGCATATCAGCACTGAAGTGTTACATCAGCAAATCCTTTGGGCCCAGGAGTTCTATTTTTGCAAAGACAATAATGTAGCTCAGGATCCCAGGAAACTACTAAGCAAATTAAAATCTGGTGTACAATAAATAATTCAGCTTTAAAAAATACACATTGTAATAAATGAACCATAATAGGCCCCATTCCAACAACAAGGGAAGGTTAGTGGAAGCAGTATAACCTTTGTAAAGCATCAGAATGTCCAGAAGTGCTGTATAAAAATGTCCAACTATCTTAACAGAAGCACTGTTGGTTTTCCTTGCTTGAACAATATCAGATGGTTTCTGAAAGGGGTTATAGACCTCCTATAGACACATAGCAGGAAAATAGCAAATCCACGCCAGTAAGACCCTAGGCATTATTATGCCCAATGCAGAGCAGCTGGGTTCTTGTCTGATAAGAGGTCAAGGCCACAAGTTAGGCCATGGATTCAACCTCTGCTCAGAGTTGGACTCAAGTCTTGGGTCAAGTGCCCCAGGTGAACACAGCCTTAAACTCTCAGCAGTGTTACAAGATTTCTGTAATTTGTTACTCTACCATGTATCTTCCCTGGCTTCTCCCCAGATGCGCAGGAAGATCCACAAAGAACTGGAGGGTAACCAGGATCAGCAACTCATAGAATGATTGGAGTTGGAAGGGACCTTAAAGATCATCTAGTTCCAACCCCCCTGCCATGGGCAAGAACACCTCCAACTAGACCAGATTGATCAAAGCCCCATCCAACCTGGCACTGAACACCTCCAGGCATGGGGTAACCACACCTTCTCTGGACAACCTGTTCCAGTGCCTCACTGCCCTCCGAGTAAAGACTTTCTTCCTGAGATCTAACCTAAATTTCCCCTCTTCCAGGTTGAAGTCATTACACCTTGTCCTATTACATGCCCTTGTAAGAAGTCCCTCTCCAGCTTTCTTGTAGGTCCCCTTTGGATACTGGAAGGTCTCCCTGGAGCCTTCTCTTCTCCAGGCTGAAGAACCCCAACTCTTTCAGCCTGTCTTCATAACAGAGGTGCTCCAGTCCTCAGATCGTCTTCGCGGCCCTCCTCTGGACCCGCTCCAGCAGGTCCATGTCCTTCTTATGTTGGGGGCTCCAGAGCTGGATGCAGTCCTCCAGGTGGGGTCTCACAAGAGCAGAGCAGAGGGGCAGAATCACCTCCCTTGACCTGCTGTCCACACTTCTTTTGATGCAGCCCAGGATGCAGGTGGCTCTCTGGGCTGCAAGCACACATTGCCAGCTCACGTTGAGCTTCTCATCTACCAACAGCCCAAAATCCCTCTCATCAGGGCCGCTCTCAATCCATTCTCTGACCAGCCTGCATTTGTGCTTGGGATTGCCCTGACCCACCTGCAGGACCTTGTACTTGGCCTTGTTGCACTTCATGAGGTAGGCACGGACCCACACCTCAAGCCTGTCCAGGTCCTTCTGAATTGCATCCTTTCCCTCCAGTGTGTCGACCACCCCACACAGATTGTTGTTGTCAGCAAACTTGCTGAGAGAGCACTTAATCCCAACATGCGCGTCACCAACCAAGATGGTAAGCCGCACCAGTCCCAGTACTGACCCCTGAGGAACACCACTCATCTCTGTTTTCCACTTGGACATTGAGCCATTGACCACAAGTCTTTGAGTGTGACTGTCCATCCAGTTCCTTATCCACCAAGCGGTCCATCAGTCAAATCCATGTGTCTCCAATTTTGAGACAATGATGTTGTAAGGGACAGTGTCAAATGCTTTGCACAAGTCCAGGTAGATGATCTCAGTTGCTCTTCCCTTATCCACCAACACTGTAACACCACTGTAGAAGGCCACCAAATTTGTCGGGCACAACTTAGCTTAAGTGAAGCCATGTTGACTGTCACCAATCACCTCCTTATTTTCCATGTCCCTTAACATAGTTTCTGGGAGGATCTACTCCATGATCTGATCGGGCACAGAGGTGAGACTGACCAGTCTGTAGTTAAGGATCATTAAAAAAGGGATGAACCCCTTTAAAAAAGGGGTGCTCATGCTTACATCACAGGGACTATAAGGAGAGGTGGTGGGATCTGAGCTGAGTAAGTTAGATGAATGATTGATTTACTAGGCTGAAGGATTGATTTACTAGCGGATGCAACTACTTGGTGGACAATTAGGAAGAGGACAGAGGAAAACTAAGTGGTATCAGGCAGTATAACAAAGGAGCAACGTCTTCAAATTGTACCTTGGGAAAAGCTCTCTCCCCAAATGTTTTTGCAGCCCATTGGCAGGTCACCAAAGAGGTGAAGTATTTTTACCCTTTGAGGTCTTCTAGCTAAGATTTGGATTGACAAAGTCTCAGCCACCCTGATCTAGCATAGGGGATGCTACCCTGTTGTGTGTGGGAGATCCATAGTCCACAGAAACTTCTGTCCACTCTGTGGCCAGGTTGGATCAGCCGAATACTTATAATTGAAATAAACAGTAAGAGCATATAAAACATTGGGACTTGAACTTTCATGACAAGCATAGATGCAATACTGGTAGATAAGGACTGAGATCCTCTGCTCAGCTTTTCCAGTAATCTGTTCTTTGGCTTTGGAGATTTATTTGCACTACATAAGTATTTCTTTCTGTGGAGAGTCATGGAGGACATCTTATCAACACTACTCATCTCACACCAATATGAAAAATTGACCACTTAAGTGGCCAATACCCACTTAGGTACACAGTATTTTGACAACTCTTAGGACAACCTCAAAAATCTTCCTGGAAGAAGAACAAACACTGCCCATGCATTTTCCCTTCTGCAAGTCAGGTTCAGCCTCTTTGCGTAAAAACAAATTGCCAAATACATCTCGGGTGAGTGGTTGGAAGCCTTCCAGTTGTTCTTGGCTGAAGGACTAGCTCCTTATTTCAGGCACTGTTGAAAGAGGTCTCACTATGCTCATGTCTTTACACTGGGAATCAAGGTAATCAGCACAGGCTGGAACACAAAGCTGCAGCAGAAGGAAGAGCTTTCTCCTGACGCTGCCAGCAGAACAATTTCTTCCCTAGTAGATGGGTTTATGCTTTGTCAGGTAACTATTTCCCCATCCTTTTATCTTTGTAATTCATGTGATGTTGTGAAATGCCAGTCAGGCATTCACTGGAATGGAACTGCATTGGGCTCATGGCAGAATAGTCAGTTTTATTAGGTGAATTTCGTATGAAAGAATTTAATAATAAACAATTCATTTTGATTGTATCTGAGGCAATTTTACTAGCTCTTGACTATTTTTTTTTATGTTTTATTATATTTTCTATTATTCATTGTAGATATAGGGTAAATTTTGATAGTTCTGGCAAAGGCATGCATTTCCCTAAAATTTTCTAATTAAAAAATGAGCAGGCAAAATACAGGATTCGTGAGTAATAGAGCAGATTTGTTACCACTCCCTGTATCAGAAATACTGGCAAAATAATTTCTACAGATCATATTTTTGGCAAAGTGGCTGTGCAGTCACCATAAATACAGCATAAACCATCCCACTTTAGGATATCTTGCTTTTGGAACTGTGCCCATGATCACAGTAGGTACAACATCTTCATCTGTCAGTTATCTTTCATAAAGAATTTTTTTTACAGTTCTGACTCATGTCTTTCTAAAGATTTATAACTCAGCTTAGCACCTAAGAAGGTATTCACAAGCCAATTTTTTTACCTGACAAACCTTAACAATCCCACTTTTTCCATCGGCTCTAGAGGTATTGCACATTTGAACTATATAACTCAACACGAGTGCGTCATGGCAAGAGGTAGAAGTGACATTGCACTAGGCACAGATATCATCGGAGAGACCATTTAGATGGCAAAAGGTTTCTTTGTATTTTCAGGGTAAGCATAAATCTGGGGAGTTAGAAAGGTTGTCAACAGTGAGCTCCCCCGTCCCAGGCTGCCCACAGTATTTCACAGTCAGGTTGGAGGTCCTGTGGGAGGGAAGTGAGGAACAGGAGGAGTGAGGAATAGCAGTGTGTGCTCCCTGTGGAACCCCAGAGAAGTTAGAGGAGCTAGCTTTATTGTGAGAACTACTTTGATTATATGTCTGGCAAGGCTCAATTTTTGTGGGAAAAAAAAAAAAAAGAAAAAAAAAGAGAAGGTTTTCCTATTTATATATTACAACAGAAATTCATGTACCATCTGTGCTGATTTTTTAGTAATATTAGAAAAAAGTAGGTACCGAGGCAATGAATCCACACCTACTAAAATGGGAAGAGGTTTCAATCACATTGCTTAAAGATGTAGGTTTCTGGAGGTTTTAGGTTGTATTTTGCTAATGTTTATTTTATTTGAACAACTGGGAAGCATTTCCTGATGAATCAATGGCCCTTATTTGTCTTTTGGAACCTGAGAGCAAACCAAATTTCTTCCTACACTGCAAGATACTGTAGTAAACGTATTTTAAAAAATATTTTGCATGCAGATGTAAATGCATATAAAAACCTGTAAATCCATGTAAATAGAGGTAAATATAGTGTCTTGAAGACAAAAAAATTGCCTATTGAGGTGTTTGTGGTTTGTGGTTTGTTTTGATGACTATGATATAAACATCTGTTTGCTGCTGCTTACATCACTCACTACAGAGATAATACAACAGCACATTATGGCTGGAATTCCCATAATTTTCCACTTGTGATTTCCCCCCTACTCTCACAGTTTCAGAGTTCCTTGTACACTCACTATGGGAACTACTGCTTAGGCTGCAAGTAGACCAGAAAAGCAGTATCTCTAGGCGTAATCCCTCCTGTCTTTATGCACAAATTGGCAAGGAAGTGGAACATAGTCCTGCCTATGCCACGTTGCACTACACGTGCTGCGCGCTATGGTCCCTCTGCAGTGTCCCATGCATCTGTACCCTGTATGCACACCATTGTGCATTTTAGGTGAGCAGGAAGTTGTTCTACTGTGGTGTTCCCTTGTCTGGTCTCCCCTTGTCTGGTCTCGTGGCCAGGGAACCAGCAGTGTGTCCTTACCTGTGCTGGTAACATAAGCAACATAGAAATCACTGTTTAATGGGCAGTAAGCTTTTTACCCCAACAGGAAAGGGAAAATTTGCTGAGACAAAGAGGCACTTCTACTTTAAAAGAAGTTAGAACATTTGGCTTCCCATCCAGGCTCATCTTTTTGCCCCAGGAAATATTTCCTTGTGGAAAAAGGGAGAAATCCCTGTGTGACCAACATCTTCAG
Source organism: Chionis minor (assembly GCA_013398295.1). Taxonomy (NCBI): domain Eukaryota; kingdom Metazoa; phylum Chordata; class Aves; order Charadriiformes; family Chionidae; genus Chionis; species Chionis minor. Next base: position 22,209 of record VZSF01007802.1, on the reverse strand, counting down.
AGGTCCCCAAGTCATCAGCACTTCATCTCTGTCAAGCAGATGCAACTTGTGTGCGAAACCTTAGGGGAAAGGTAAGGTCTGGAAATCTTTGCCAGAACATGAGCTTGCGTCAAAGAAACTCCCATCTCCATAAACTCCAGCCATAAACCTCAAGGTCAGGGGAGGAGGAAAAGGGTGTAAAACATGCTCTATTAACTGTTAATCTGGCTGGAGGCCATGAAGAAAGGCTCCTTTGAGATGAAGCAAAATGTGTGTCTCAAGGGATCAATGAAGAAATGTTGGTGTCGGACACAAGGATGTTGGGGATTTGCAGAGATTTCCCTTTTCCCAGGCAATGTGAGTAGACAGTAAAACTGATACCAACCATTCAGCCTTGGGAAGCCTTTGTATGTTGCTACACTTTGCAAGGAAAGACTAGTAATTGTGCCTGTCAACTCAGGGAGCTATAGGTGTCCTGCTGTGGTTTAGAGGAGATCTGTGCATTAACCGCTTTGCACACCAGTGGCTAAAAAATATACATGGGCATGTACATATTTCCCTTTGCCTACTGTAACCTGGTTTTGTAGCAATACCTTACATTACCTCAACATTTTACCCACTAGCTTTTCAACAGAACATTTCTCATTTCCCCCTGTCTGAAAAATGGGGTGAGCTGTGTTTCTTTTCTGTTTGACGCAGAGGTTGGTGAGCTTTGGCACAGGAATTTGTGAGGTTATATTCAGTGAAGTTTTAAGAATACTTGGCAGACAAGATTTGGAGATATCCGAGATGCTGATATACCTGATGCATTGTTCAGTGTGCGCAGTGACACACCCTGGCTCAACTCTGCTCTAAGCTGATGCTTCTGAGTATATGAAAGCCCCAGTGGTCTACAGGTGACCTTCATTGTCCCAAAGAAAGATCACTTTTCTGATCTGTAGCATGTCATGGTAGATAGTCAAGAACTTACATGATACCTGTCCACCACATTCCTCCTGATTAATACTTCTCCTGAATGGTGTGCTCCACTGCCCTGGAAGATGTGCCTTGTGTAACCCCACAAAGGATTAAATTTCAGCCCAGCCTTCACTGAGCAAGAGCTTTACAGAACCTGGACCTGGAACAGATCGTGGTGATTGTGACTTGCAGCTCCATCTTTTGGGAAAAAACATTAAAAAAATGCAAGAGAGTGGTATTCCACTTTAGAGGGTCACACAGGCTGGGAGCTATGGGGAGCATAGCATTAGCTATGGGGAATTTCAACTCACAGGATTAAGACATGTGGGAGCTTCTCTCTCTGAGGATTATATTTGCATCAGACCATTTGTGGGTTCAGATTTCCCTGTGAATTACCAGAGTGGCAGCAGCTTCCAAGTGGGGCGAAAGAAGGTGACACAAATCACTATACGAAGAGCTGGATTTGGAGCGCTGTCCCCATTAATTCCAGCAGTGCTGCAGGTCTGGGATTTGACACAGACAACCCCAGTAAAAGCTGCTGACTTGCAAGCATTGTGTTCCTTCTGTGAGAGGTGGCATGTACTAAAGGTGCCTCCGTGGGGCATAGCAAAGGTCACAGAAATAGGAATCCACAAATCTTGCTTCTGACACTATATTTTTGTGGAAATATCACCTGCTGCTGTATCAACATCAGTTATAGTTTTGTGGGCATGTTCAAAAAGTGTTCCCTAGAGTACAAGCTGCTTTTCTCTGCTATGAAGTGGGGTCTAAAGACTCATCCTGATTCTTGGTTTTGTTCTAAGCTATTTGGATACATTCTCCAAATACTCATGCAGTTAAGTCCCTTCAAGTCTAGAAGTTTTATACAGTCATGAATCTGAATTCAGTCACAAGAGCCCATCCAATCCTTGCTGGTTCTTGAAAACAAACCTGAAAGTAGGGTCTTCTAAGAACACTCCTGTTTCACAAACTGTTCCCTATAACTGAACAAAACAGAAAAGTTTATACATAAATTTAATCCTTCGTACACCACACCTACATGCAATTGCTTTGCCACTCATGTGTGTTGAAACTCAGTCACTTCACTCTTCTATGGATATTTTCTGCACTGAAAAATAAGACCAAGAGTTTCCTTTCTCATTGAACGTTTCAGTAAGGTACAATATAAGCTAGGAATATTTCCCCTTGCCTCTGCTTGTTTCTAAGAGCAACAGACTCCATTGTCCTGTGTTTGCTGTCAGTCCAGGCCAAGTGCTGCAGAGGACCTCATATCCATTCTGTCACACTCAGGGACTCAGGGGTGAAGACACTTTGAACATGTTGTAGGAACACCCTGTCCTACAAGACCCATCCCACACTTTGACAATAAGGATGTATGCAGCAAGTATTCTACTCCCAAATCCCCTATTTCATGCATGCCCTATGCCTACAAGGAGCTCTGTGAGAGCTGGGATTATTTAGCCTAAAAAAAGAGAACGTTCAGGGGAGTCTCATCAATGCACATAAATATCTGATGGAAAAGAGCTCAAAAGATAAAGGCAGAATCTTTTCAGTGGTACTAGGACAGGAAAAAAAGCAATTGGGCACAAACAAATACCGAAAGTTCCACTTGAACATAAACATTTCTTACTTATTATGTGAAGTTATATTTCTTATATTATTATGTGAAGCTGGTCAAACACTGGCACAGGTTACCCAGTGAGGTTGTAGAGTTTCCATCCTTGCAGATATTAAAAACCTGAATTGACACAGTCCTGGCCACCTTGTGCTAGAGGACACTGTCCTGGCTGGGGAGGTTGAACTAAATCTCTAGAGCTATCTTCTCAGTGATTCTGTGACTCTGTGGCTCTGTGACATAGTCTTGAAAATACAGCGACCTCAAAGAACACAGTCACAGGATCCCAACAGGACTGGTGGTACAGAATCTCTGGAGTCTCCTCCTCACAGTAAAACTATGCACAATACTAGATCAGGATAGTCATGGCTTTACATAGTCAGATCTTGAATCTTGCTAAGGTCAGAGATCCTCCACCTCTCTGATGATCTGTATGAAGGCTGCACCATACTCTTGAGGAAACATTTTACCCCAGGGTCCAGCTTGAACATTTTAAAATACACCTTGTAGCAGTTCCTTTTGTGTTGTCTGGCACCACTGAAAACCAATTAATTGTCTGATTATTGTCTGAAATGCTGTCTAATTGCTTTCAAACTGTACCTACAATTTGATGCTCCTCAGCCTCCTTTTCACCTGGCTAACACAGCCCATCCCACCTCACCTGTCAATATAGGCTCCGTATCTCATGCCTGAGCATCTTGGTGACCATTCTCCATGCCCATCATGAACTGGAGGGTCCATCTCTTAATGCCGGTAAGAATAGTTTCTCGCAGGGTAGCCTGGGCCATGGGCAGCACAGACAGGATTGTTTCCACTCTAACGCAGATAATTGTCTCTGTCTTAGATCATTGTCTCCTAGTTCAGCTGGCAACACACTGAGCAATACTTGGCAAAGCCTATGCAAGTCCAAATTCATGTTTCCCAAGCACCAACCCACATTAAGAGGTATTCTAAAGAGAACTTTGGGGAAATGCCATGCCCTTAGTGTGCACTTGAAGTGTGGCTGGGCTGACAACATGCACACAGTTGGTCTTGTGATGATGTTCAGCATCTGTGAGGCCATGGAAGAGACCCAGTTTTGTTCACAAGAAGAATAGTTGGGATTTCTTAGCTACAGAAGTGTGTGAATGACCAAAGCCAAACTACAGGTGGCAACACTGCTATGTGAAGCTGAATCAGAACACATCGTCTGCCCAATGCATGAAGAGACAGAGGTATTTCAAAATGAGATTCTGAACTGCTGGTGTTGTGAGTGGGAAATGCCAAGGAAAGACATTAGATCTCACCACTCTCTGGTACCCAGATGCCTAATCCAACACTCAAAACTATCCACCTGGGTCTGAAATTTGTAACAGCCAACCCTCCTCTGGCCTGGAAGAAGGTGTACACCTCGGCGTGAGCAGGCCGTGAAAACACCTTACCTCAAATATTGGTACACTAGTTTGTGGTCCCCTCTTCTTCTCCACCACTTCCCAGGAAAGATTCCTACACTAGCAGATGGTTTTAACGTCTGGAAAGGCCTTGCACAGAGTTACCCAAATAGCTCCGTGTGCTGAGGCTGTCCTGCGCAGCCAGGAAGAGCTGGCCTTGCTTGGGTAGATGCATTCAGTAAGTGCTCACCAGACAGTCTGGCCTGCCCATTCACCTGTCACTGAACTGTCCTCCTTCCTCTCCTTAGCCAGGGAAATGCTATTTCCTCCACAGCCCTTGGTTATGCTATTTGCCTTGGGGTTTTTTGACATCTCACATCAAATCTGTAATCCATAATTATCCACAGAGTTTTTGCAAACTGCTCCGTGTTCACTGGTTCCCGTGTGGTTCCCATGTGGTCCCCGTGGAGCCAAGTACACCTGCCAAAGTTACATGGCATATACCTACCCATGTCTAACAGTATTCGTTAACAAATAGAGGACTGCATCTCCAAGCTGCCAGGAAAGACCACTCTTACTCTGAAGTGTCTCCCTGTACAAGTCATCCTTCACAGTTTGGTTTCATCTGCAAATGTAAGCAAAATCTGTTCAACACAAGGTGTTAAATGGAAACATTGAGTAGTGCTGGCTCAGACAGACTCCTGCAGAATCACACTAGATACAACACCCTAGTCTGACAGTGAACCATTCATAACTGCTCTCTGTGTCTTTCTCCAATTAGTCTTACAAGGATGTTGTAATTACTCCATGATGAGAAAATTTTCTCAAAACGAGCACAATAAATTCAAATTATTCAGTTAAGGTTACACTTGAAAGATGTTGAAACATGGATAACTGGGAAGTATGCAATGTACACAGCCAGATAAGACTTTTTTCACAGCTGAGTTACTTAGGCACAAAATATTGCAGAATATGTGAGTTTGTTTTTAAAGATAGCATGAGTTGGCAGCAGAGCCACAGAAATACCTCTCATCACTTATGGAAAGATTTAGGGCAAGCTGAAGTGCTTTAACATCTTTTCTTCCCCAGCTATGGGTGGATTATTTTGATGTGTAGTATTGACTTGGAATTACTTGAATTTACACACATGCAACAACAACATCCCTGTGGTGGTTTTTAACCCTTCCCAATTTGTCTGTTCTTTCAACTTGAACTCTACATTAATAGGTTTAACGCAATCTTTTGTTGGAAAATTCTGTCTATACCCAGGATATCAACTGACAAGCATTGCAGTCTGCTATAAAAATAAAATATCAGCAGAAAGAATGCCTAAGAGGAAAGTAAGAGACTACTCATTCTTTGCTAGTTTCTCAGTGAGCAGATTTCAGATTTTAATTTTTTAAAAGCCCCTTTTCTAAAAGGGCTCAGTGCCCTGACAGACGCACTGTGGAAAAAGGTGCTTGAAGTATAAAGCTCATGATTGTTGCCTTTCCTTTTCAATCTCTGCCTCGTGTCAACCACGTTCACAAAAAACGTACATTACTTCACCTCCTTCTACTCTGTAGCTGGTTTAATACCTGCACTGTTTAAACAATGCCACCACAGAGATTTCATAGAATCACAGAATTATAGAGTGATGATAGTTGGAAGGGACCTTAAAGATCATCTAGTTCCAACCCCCCTGCCATGGGCAAGAACACCTCCAACTAGACCAGATTGATCAAAGCCCCATCCAACCTGGCACTGAACACCTCCAGGCATGGGGTAACCACACCTTCTCTGGACAACCTGTTCCAGTGCCTCACTGCCCTCCGAGTAAAGACTTTCTTCCTGAGATCTAACCTAAATTTCCCCTCTTCCAGGTTGAAGTCATTACACCTTGTCCTATTACATGCCCTTGTAAGAAGTCCCTCTCCAGCTTTCTTGTAGGTCCCCTTTGGATACTGGAAGGTCTCCCTGGAGCCTTCTCTTCTCCAGGCTGAAGAACCCCAACTCTTTCAGCCTGTCTTCATAACAGAGGTGCTCCAGTCCTCAGATCGTCTTCGCGGCCCTCCTCTGGACCCGCTCCAGCAGGTCCATGTCCTTCTTATGTTGGGGGCTCCAGAGCTGGATGCAGTCCTCCAGGTGGGGTCTCACAAGAGCAGAGCAGAGGGGCAGAATCACCTCCCTTGACCTGCTGTCCACACTTCTTTTGATGCAGCCCAGGATGCAGGTGGCTCTCTGGGCTGCAAGCACACATTGCCAGCTCACGTTGAGCTTCTCATCTACCAACAGCCCAAAATCCCTCTCATCAGGGCCGCTCTCAATCCATTCTCTGACCAGCCTGCATTTGTGCTTGGGATTGCCTGACCCACCTGCAGGACCTTGTACTTGGCCTTGTTGCACTTCATGAGGTAGGCACGGACCCACACCTCAAGCCTGTCCAGGTCCTTCTGAATTGCATCCTTTCCCTCCAGTGTGTCGACCACCCCACACAGATTGTTGTTGTCAGCAAACTTGCTGAGAGAGCACTTAATCCCAACATGCGCGTCACCAACCAAGATGGTAAGCCGCACCAGTCCCAGTACTGACCCCTGAGGAACACCACTCATCTCTGTTTTCCACTTGGACACTGAGCCATTGGTGGATTCTCCCTGGATGACTTTTTGTTGTTAATGTATTTGTAAAAACCTTTTTTATTATCTTTTACAACAGTTGCCCAGATCATGGGAAGACTTAAATGCAATTTGAGTTTGGTGGGTCATTATTTCATTGTTCTTGCAGGACATGCTTTGAAATGTTTTCTTTACATCCACTACCTTGATGAGAAGTGACCACTAACTGCAAGAAGGTTTCTGTTCATTTGTTTTATTTCCAGTATGTGACTGGATGATTTTGGTCTAGTGAAAAGCAGACACATAATCCCTTAAGAAAAAAAAAGGCATTGTTTGTGTTTTGCAATATTTTGATGTGAATAATGAAAAATCCCCAGTGGACTTAAAAAAAATAATTTATAAATCATTTTACCAAAGACAGAGAAACAACAAAAGTAGTTGTTTTCAACATAATTTATTTTAAGTGGTCCCACTGAAAATTAAATAGATTAATTTTTCCCTTCAAAAAGTAATTTATGGGACAGGTAGTAGAACAAATAATGCTGCTTTCACTTGTCTACCCATGAAGAGCATGGAGCAACCAGTGCAAAACCACAAAGGAAAGGAGGTTGAGTAATATCATTGTCCTCACTGCTTCCCAGTGAGCTGAAATTATTTTCTCTTACCCCATTTTCAGTTGCCACATTCACCTACATACTGCACGGGGGCTAGGATCTCATTTTGTGTTATGGTGTCCTGGATGACGTAAGAGTTAGCACATCAAAGTCTCCCTGCCAATCTATCCACAACCACCCTGTCCATGATCCACTGCTTACATTTGTGCATCTTGTGTATATATTAGGCTAGCAATCTTGCTAGGCAATCTTTTTACCATGTATCATTCTTTTTTTTACCTGAGAGTTGCCTAATAAATATAATAATAATAAATCATTTCAATAATCAATGAGTAATCAAAACCATCCAGTGGAGCATATTGTAGACCTTGAGGGTGTATTTATATTTTGAATCCCAAAGGGCTCAGCCAAGTCAAGTACGGAATTTCTGAAAATAACTTTCATGGTACCGGTTACAATAGACATACAGTTCCCAGGCTTTTGGTAATTTGAAAAACAGCTTCTGTCCACAAAGGGACCACCTAAACTGGTGTGCACATGTACACACACACACAGAGAAAGGGAACAGTTTTCACTATATGGGTTTTTAGGAACAATCAATTCCAAGCGAGCTCGGACAAAGATCTTAGGGAATACTTCAGACATTTTAGTCATTCCTTGAAAAAATAGTGACATGGTAATTAAGAATTCTCTATTATGGAAAAATGAGTCCGTTTTTAACATAATGAGATAAACAAGCTTCTTTTACAAACAAGGTTTCCTGTGTTACTGTGATCCCTAAACTGGTGACAGGCAGGTTGCAGCCGAGATCCCTGCTGTGGGGAGAAGGCCATTAACCACATTTCCAGCAGAGACCAATTTCTGCAGAAGAAAGAGGGAAGGCAAATGCCATTCCAGGCTGCTAATTGTTTAGTGTTGTTCAGCCTTTTTTCTGACCTTTGTTCTACATATTCCCCCTATACAACATCATCATCTTAGTTCTCACACCTTCAACTGTTAACACACAAACTTTTATCTCCTCCTGATGGGAGGCTACTCTTCTGCTCTGGGATGAATTACATGGAGCCTCAGATCATCCTGTGGCACATTCTCCCACTGGCCACAGCTTTGACCTCTTCCTCCTAGAAGATGGGAATATTTTTAAGCTAAAACCAGACAAAAAAAGTCTCCAGTTCAAACAAAATCTAGAAATTTATCTTCCTAAGCAGAAAAACCAAGTGACCAATGGCAGCAAGAGACAGAAAGGGCTGCGTGCAGCCCTGCCCCATCCCATTAGCAGAGCTGTGATTACGGTGGAAGGCTCTAACAGCAGAAAATAAATCTCCATTTTGGTGTCTGAGCACCCTTTATTGCTCCCCTCTGAGCTGTTTGCAGAGGAATTCCACCCTGACCGGGAGAACAGCCAGGGAAAAAAAAAAAAAAAAAAAAGGAAAAAATTAATCAAAACATGTTTTCGAAGTGTCTATACAGAAGACATTTTGACAGGGAGAGGATGTGTAAAGCATGAGCCTTATACTTCTGCTCACATGGACCTATGTTGAGAGGTCCTCTAGCCTTAGGCTATAGACAAAGCATGCAAGGACAGAAGACGCTTTCTCACAGGAGTGACAGGGAGCTTTGTTTGCTGCCTGCATTGCTGATGAGAACAGACCCAGCCGCAGAAAGCTGCATGAGCCAGCATGGAGTGACATGGCCAGGATCACAGAGCTCAGAAGGTGCCTTCTGCCCCCGAGGATCTGGACCAGAGCCTTTGGTCCTGTGATTCCTACCTGTCAGCAAGGAGTGACTGCCCAAAGGGGACAGCAGTCCGAGGGACTTTGGACTGCCTCATCAAAATGACAGAGAAAAAAAACCAAGCTGTGTTATTTTTAAAGAGAACTGATATTTTGTGTGTATGAAGCAGGTTATCTTTCTGTTGTCTTTGTCTCTACACTCAAAAGATGCTCTTCATTGATCTCTTTAGTTTGTTGTTTCTCAGTTGGGAGGCTGAGCCAGGTGGACAACAGTTTATTTCAAATTTCTTAAAATCTAAGGTCCTTCCTAGCAAAGATCAGTCCAGTGGTTGCTAAATTTTTGATTTGGTGCTTGTGGCTGCCAATCATGTTCTAGCAGAAATATTTCCAAGCAAAAGCCAGATTTAATTGCACCTGCATCATGCAAATTGCATCTTGAAAATACTGAAAATCTTTTTTTTCTTTTAGTTTTTTTTGCTGGTTTGATATGCAAGAGGGTTTGTGGAGGTAACTTCCTGGCCATCTTCACCATCAGGGGCAGGTAATGTTGAACTCCTAAATGCCTAAAAAAATATCTGGGCAGAGCTAATGTGTAACAACAGAAATCCTTCATTACAACATTTCAGGGTCATAGACAGATTAAAGTCCTTTTTTAGTATTAATTCAGTTTCAACAGTGATCTTGGAAACAGTTGAATAGTTTAAATTCTTGATCCAGTAAGTAAGATTTTTTCACATACAACCTTTATTTGCAATAATTTTATGGTTATCTATGAAAAATGAGATAGAGGTCTTTGTTAAAATGAAATGGCAGCTATTTATATACCTAGATAGAAAATATTTTTGTATCATTGTCTTTTGTGTCATGTGTCTTCTGCCTCTGATGTTCTGGAAAAATTCTTGAATTAATCAAATTTAGACTGCAAGCTAAGGCGTGCAGCAGTAAATGCAAAGATCTCACAGACAAAACAAAACAAAAATAAAACTGAAAAAACCCGCAGGATAAAGAAGTAACCTAGTTAAACCTTAACTCTTTTGTACAAAGAAACCACAGAACTACTGCTATGACTGCAGATTTTATAGTTTCAGATAAAGTGGTTTTTAAAACATACAGAACTTTTTTTACTCTTCCTCCATCACGGTATCATTAGAAGGCAATCAAGGCTTTATGAACTCTGCACTTGTCTAAAACATACCCTTACTATTTAGTTTCCTTATTTTTCTTGGTTAGATCTGCAATATCTGTAAGATCTATAATATTGGTCTTAGCTTACTTTTGAAACTGTAGGCTTCAAAAGCTGATTGATAGCTAAGTGCAGAAGACCGTTAAGTTGTTCAGAATTGGTCTTTGCTCCCCTGTATGAAAAACCTTGAACAGGAGATCTATTACTATAAGGCTTTCCCTCTCCTTCCTGTTAAAGATATTCAGATTCCTACGAAGTAGTTAAATATTCACAGAGCTAAAGAGACTGTCAGTCTGGTAGATCAAGAGCAACTTGCTGGAAAACAGCCTGTAACTTGCTGATGAGGCCATGTTTCCACATCTGGCTCAGGATGAAGAGGGAATTGAACCAGATCTGTTGTGCAGCAGAAAAGCACTCCAGCTATGAAACTGCTAGGATGAGGTCCATGCCCTTTACGCTGACTACCTAAACCAACCTTTGGTTTGTTGGCTATGTCACATCTGGTCACCTCACACCTCCGTGGGCTGGGTCCATCTTACATGATGCATTGCCACTGTTGCTTGGTGCATGACCTGGCAGCCTGATGCCTGCAAGGTATCTTAACATTGTGTTGTGGCATTTTAGCAGGTGTCAGTCCTGAGCTGGAGTAGCTCTGACTTGCTTCCAGACAGTCCAATCAACTTTGTGCCAGTGCTGCTACCTGTACACCCTGTTCCTGACGTACACAGTCCTGCTTTGCATGCAGTTAGATGCAGGAACTTTGTCTGAACTATGGCTCCCTCAGTCCCAGTTTCACCCACAGACTTGTAAAATGTGATTATTGTGACCTCATTTTGAGGAATTCAGTCTCACAGTCTGAGTTCTAACACAAAACCTGACACTGTTATCCCATCATTCCTGACCCAAGATCTTCCAGACAGACAAGCCAACCCTTTACAACCTCCTTTGCGCACAGCTGATTCATAACTGATTTTTCACTCTGCTTCAGCCAGAGGGACGTATGACATGAAATCAAGCCGTAACACATCACTATACACATAAGCGTGAGGACATAAATTTAGAGACAGCATGAAAAGCCTTGGTTGTAAATCTGTACGGTTTGGATCATTTGTATGGTATTTCAGCAGCTCACTGATTTGTCCCCACTGCTTAAACATCAGTCACCCAGCAAAATGAAGGCTTTCAATGACTGTTACTTGCCATCATCAGGGCTCTTCTGCCATCTTCTGGGAGAGAGGGGCAAACAGCCTCTGGACAGATTTTTTACAATTTTTACATCACTAAACCCAAAGTTACAGAAGGGAATTTGAATGTTCATTTCTGCCCTTTTCTTAAAAACCAGAGCAAACAAACAAAAACAACAGAGAAAAAGGCAAAGCACTCCTCAGTCTTTATTCAAACGGATTCTAATACTTAAATGATTTATTTGTGTTTCTTGGGCTTAAAAACAATGTTAGGTTATTAATGGTTAAGTTATGGTTATAGACAGACTTTTCAAACAAAATTAATGCCCATCGGTGCATGAAGAACAGTCCAAATGAGGCACTGATTCAATAAGACAAATAAGTAAAATATATTGGAAATATTGAAAGTGATGTATTTTCCTCTCTAACCCCAACCCTGTGATGTCAGCATGTCTATTACCATACATAATAACTACAAGGATATTTTTAAGAAAATGAGTGAATTTCTTAGAAAACATTTAAATCAATCTGGATTGAAATATCACTAGTTATTTGGGTTGTCACCTCCTGGTTCTCAGCCTAGCATCTCCTAGCTAGCTCTAATGCAGGAGCTATTTCTTATTATGTTTGAAAGGTTATTAAAAAAACCTTAAGTACGAGTGCCTGTTCCTAGCCAGTTCTTCTAGTTCTTTCTCAAGCAATACTTACAGGTACCTTGATAAATTCTTTGCTGAGATGGACATTTCCATTTGTGATGTAACTCATGGTCTACCTACCCATGTCTTTGCAATGGCAGGAAAACATAAATGCTTTTCATATATCTAAATCTTAGTATACCTAGAAACAAAGGATAAGACTCTTCTAAAACTTTCCTATTACACCAGTTGCAAAATGTAACTTCCCTAGCTAAAACATATTAAATTCCTGTCCAGCTCAGAATGAGCAGAGATGAAGCTAGTAAAACCTACTGTAAAAGTAGTCCCTTCCTCTCTTTCCTTTCCATGTGTGGTACCCTCTGCTGAAATCTTTTCTTGCCTCTGTTTTTCTGGCCAATCCATCAGTGGCCAAATTACACATGCAAAGGTCATGAACTTACACCTCTTTTCCTGGACCTGTATGAGCTCTGTAGCACCCCAAAAGACTTTTCTGAGGAGAGAGATGTTCAAAACAGACGCTTCCCTTCTTTACCAGTCTCTGCTTCAGGCAATGAAAGGTGATGAAAAGACGCCTGATCCAACAAGCTAAAGCAAGCTAAAGTCCTGCTAAGCCAGGGTATTCCCCAGAGATGCCACTGCATTCCTAGGACTTACTTGGCTGTTTGCTTCTTTCCTGTTTTCAAGACAGGTCCAAGATCAGCAGAAGGCAACTGCCATCCTTCCGGCTGTGCACTTGGATAAAAAAAACAGTTGTATCAAGCTACACTGCTCAGTCCTATGACCTGCCAGCAGTTCATCTTGCATGCTATACCCAATCTGCTCAGTCTTCCAGACAGAGTAGTATGAAAGGATGGGCAGCATAGCTGCTGATCCACTACGAACACGGGGCTGATTAGCTGCAGGATGGAGAGTACATGCCTGAGAGATCCTAATTCTATCTACAGTCCATAGGTTAAAAATTGTGTGTTTTCTCTATCCTCAGAGCTCCTTCCCCATGTCTAAAATTATTACATATTAGTAGTGAGTTCCAAATGAAGGGAAACCTCAGTCACAGAATCATAGAATCATATGGGTTGGAAGAGACTTTAAAGGTCATCTAATCCAACCTCCGCTGCAATGAGGAGGAACATCTTCAACTAGATTAAGTTGCTCCTGTCCAACCCAATCTCAAATGTTTCCAGGGATGGGGCCTCTATCACCTCTCTGGGTGACCTGGGTCAGTGTTTCACCACCCTCCTCATAATAAAATTCTTCCTTATACCTAGTCTAAATCTTCCCTTGTTTAGTTTAAAGCCATTGCCCCTTGTCCTGTTGCAACAGGCCCTGCTAAAAAGTTTGTCCTCATCTTTCCTGTAGGCCCCCTTTAAACACTTAAATAATTCAATAAGGTCTCCCTGGAGTCTTGTCTTCTCCAGACTGAGCAACCCCAACTCTTTCAACGTGTCCTCATAGGAGAGGTACTCCAGCACTCTGACCATCTCCATAGCCTCCCCTAACCCATGTCCCTCAGCACCACGTCTGCCCGGCTTTTAAATACCTCCAGGGACGGCGATTCCACCACCTCCCTGGGCAGCCTGTTCCAACGCTTGAGAACCCTTTTCGTAAAGAAGGTTTTCCTCATATCCAACCTAAACCTCCCCTGGCACAACTTGAGGCCATTTCCTCTTGTCCTATCGCTTGTTCCTTGGGAGAAGAGATTGACCCCACCTGGCTATAACCTCCTTTCAGGGAGTTGTAGAGAGTGAGAAGGTCTCCCCTCAACCTTCTCTTCTCCAGGCTGAACAATCCCAACTCCCTCAGCCGCTCCTCATAAGACTTGTTCTCCAGACCTCTCACCAGCTCTGTTGCCCTTCTCTGGACACGCTCCAGCACCTCAATGTTAGGAGGGAGGAGCCGGAAGCCACTGTGCAGCAGGAAAACTATGATGTAGTTACCATCATGCAAAGATCGTGTGGTGACTTGCACGACTGCAGTGCTGCAATGGATGGCTATAAGCTCTGCAGAAGGGATAGGCAGGGAAGGGGAAGCAGTGGGGTGTCCCTGTATGTTAGGTAGGGAATGTCTGGAACTAAATGCCGGTGACAAAAGGGTTGAGTGTCTATGGGATGAGTCAGGAGGAGGGGCAACAACGAGGTATCATGGTCAGAGTCTGTTATAGACTGCCCAACCAGGATGAAGAGGCAGATGAAATATTCTACAAGCAGCTAGGAGAAGTCTCAAGATTGCTAGCCTTTGTACTTGTCCGGGACTTCAACCTACCAGATGTCTGCTGGGAATACAGCAGAGGGAACAGTCTAGGAGGTTCCTGGAGAATGTTGAGGACAACTTCCTGACACAGTTGGTGAGGGAACCGAGTAGGGAGGGTGCTGTGCTGGACCTGTTGTTTGTAAACAAAGAAGGATTTGTGGGGGATGTGATGATTGGATGCCATCTAGGGCACAGAAATCATGAAATCACAGAGTGTTTGATTCTTGGAGAAGCAAGGAGGGGGGTCAGCATAACTATCCCCTTGGATTTCTGGAAGGTGGACTTAGGTCTTTTCAGGAGCCTGGTTGACAGAGTCTCTTGGGAGGCAGCCTTGAAGGGCAAAGTCCAGGAAGGCTGGACATTTTTCAAGAAGGACGTCTTAAAGGCGCAAGAACAGGCTGTCCCTGCATGGTGAAAAACGAGCCACCAGGGAAAAAGACCGGCCTGGCTGAACAGAGACCTGTGGTTGCAACTCGGGGGAAAAAAGGAGAGCTTATGGCCTTTGGAAGAAAGGGCAGGCTGCTCATGAGGACTACAAACTTGTTGTGAGGCTCTGTTGGGAGCAAATTAGAAGCGCCAAAGTCCAACTAGAACTTAACCTGGCTACTGCTGTTAAGGACAATAAAAAATATTTCTATAAATAAACAGCCTTTTAATATCACCACGTGCACTCACCATGCCACAAACACACTTGGCACAAGCTCCTAATACAGATCCTGGGCTGTCACCAGTCTACAGGGAGATGGGGATGTTCTCGGGCTGGTACGGATGTGCAGTTTGCTGGTAATGGCAGGGCAGTACTTGCATACTAAGGAACAGCCAGATTTTGGGGATACATCTGGGAACCAGCTGAGCCTTCATCACCACCTTCACTTCTTTAAGTGAGATCCAGACACGCTGGGAGAATTCCACTGCTGCATTCAAATTCTGCAGTTGATCAACTAAGTTGTTCAAAGGTGTCAATAATCCATCACCAGCCAGATAGAAGTGTTCATGAAGTGCATATAAGAGTGAAAGTGCATGGGAAACAGAAAGGCTGACAGAAGTTGACCTTTTTTAAGCTGAAGAGCTATAATATGAGATATCCCAGGCTATGAGTTTGTGAGTTCTCGGGGGTTACCACGACAAAGAAAACTCCCAAAAGAAAACTCCCAAAAGAAAACTCTGTCCCACCCAGTCCACAAACTTTAGACAGTCTCATAAGCAAATAGAGGTGCAAATATCCCTGAGATAGTAGGGACACAGATACAGACCAAATGCACGGGACATCCCAAGCACAGGACATAACTGTTAATTTTTAACAGTTGTAAATTATATTTGCTTTATTAATTTGACTAGTTGTCCATCTGTACTTGCATATCAGTCTGGAGTTACTGTGGTCCGTGTGTGCATGGCTTGCATCACATAGATATAAACATGCCTAGTTTGTGAAGTATCATTACACAGAGGTGGTTTCAGTCATCTGCAGATTAACAACTTGAGTTCATTGCCCTGAGATTTTACAACCCTGATAAATTCAGAACTTTCAAGCGAGGACTGGACAATTTCACAGTTTATTAACTGTTTATTAACTGGCTACTTGTAACCACACCAGTCAGTACTTACCAAAATTTTTTTGAAGAGTTATGGAATTATAACCTCCTTCCCATTAAGCATGGGAAGAGACCATTAAAATGTCTAAATATATCGTCCCATCTGTCACACCCCACTCAGACCCGCTCAAATGAGGAGGGTGGGGACTGTGACTCCGGTTCACAAATCTCCAGCAGTGTGGACTAAGGTGAGACAACTCTCTGGTCTGCACACAAACATTTATTAGCTTAACGAGTTCCACAAGTTGGTTCAGTATAGAACAAATTATGGCAAGCAATAAAGTACACCTTGCATTACTTAACAGACACACCACAGATTATGGCAAGCAGTACTTGACATCAGATATGCCATGAATTATGGCAAGCAGTATGGTAAGCCTTGCATTATTTGCTAACTTCAAGAGAAAAGAGTGAAAGAGAGAGCAAGGGAGAGATTGATCACCGGTCCTGGTTCCAGCACTGGTCCCGCCAACGGCAGGTGGGAGGGGTCTCTGGTTGGCGGGAGCGCTCCTCTGTGTGTCCCCAAAGATATTCTTCCACTGCCAACCAGAGGCATGTATCCTCCCCTTTTATGTTCGCCTTTTCAGTATCACCTGCCCCATTATTGCAGTGACAGTTTGTCTCAGGTTTCCCAGGTAGCAGGGAGTGTGATTTGGGTGGGGGTCCAGATGCATTTAGCAGACAATGAGGCAAAGTCATTTCACAAGTTGAGCAGACGCATTTGGCTTTCAAAAGGCTTCCTGCCTCCTGTGTTACACAAGAGACAAGCAGGTTCCTCCAAGGTGCCACATCTGTGTCTTGGCTGTGTTCATGATTACACTGATAACTCCAGGAGCCCCAGGAAGGAATTCTGTCTTACCAATTTATCGACAACTGTCAGGGACTGTCTTTCCTGCAGAATGAGACACTCATCTCAGTCCTGAGTCCTGACTTCTGACTTCATAATGTGACATGCAATCATGGACAAGCAAGCTCTCCTTTTCAACATGGGCTTGCATCCACCAGGTGGGAGCTTCGGAATGGATATCAATAGGCTGAGGGAAGACGTGTTCACATTTCTATTCTTTACCAGTTTTCAGCATCTTTGGGGCTCGCTCCCCTAAAAAGTACAGAATAACTCCTCAATTTTTGGCTTAGCTGAAGCCCAGGAGACGAGTTGCCTCTGCCTTCTTCTGGAGAGCAGAACTATCCCATGTGCATCAGGTGGAAGGGAACTGCCTCAGAGAGACTGGGGGAGGCCTACAATGAGTTTAGCTTCCATTCATTTTCTTCTATCTTGTATGGAGACATGCCTGCTAAAACAGCACGTTTTAACGAGAGAGTTCTTCGGGTCTTATTCAGGGCTCTTCTTAAAGGGAATTAGGCACTTCAGAGTTGGGCAATGGATCATAACCTTAGACAAAAGTCCAATTTTGGTTTTTAAAAAAAAGGAGTTAGGAAAGTGTTCGAGATGCCTTCTGTGAGCTACAAGGACTGTGAGCTGTGGTGAGCCTGTCACTGCATGCTGTTAGCCAGCATGGAGCCTTCTTTCCAGCAGGATCAGTGACAGAGTCCAAATCTGCCTTTGGAAAAACAAGTTCACTACAGAATGAAATGTGTAGTTTAATCTTCCTTATTCAGATGTGCAGGTGGCAGACCAACTTAGCAGTTGCAGCTCCTATAATCTGACTTGAGCCCTTGCTGGTGGTAGGTGAAGCTTGGTTTATACTTTAAGGAACCACGGTTCCTTCACACTCAGCCTCTTCTTTCTAGGTCGACCTGCAGTTTAAAAGAATCCTGACCTAAAAAAATCTGCTGTTCTGTAAAAGCTGTCTCCATCTGGATCTGTGGTTGAAGGAGAATAAAGGCTTAGCACTTTTGTTAATCTTTTGGGGAAAAACCAATTCCTCGGAACTCTTGAGCCCTTCAGAGATTTTGGAGGAAAAGCTGGCTTCATCAGGAGCATCTACTTCTAGGTCAAATCAAGAACACATTATTTTTAAGCAAGTCTCCTGACTGTCTTCCCTTGGGACGCTGTCTTGCATTGTGATTTCAGAGCATGAAAAATTTCCTTGGGATGAAAGTGAAATGAAGGTTGGGCTAGAGCTGCTGATGGGCAATTGGTCCACAAGGTCACCATGGAGCATATTCAGAGTCCAACTCTGGATTCCCACTGACTATTTGCTCCTTGCTCTAACAATATCTTTTACTCCACAATAATTATCTCGCCTCACATTTTCTCCAACCATTCTTTTATTTCAAACAGATTAAAAAAAGTGAAACACAGCACAGCTATTCTCAGCCAGAACTTAACTAGAAATTTACAGTTTCTGGTTAAGACTTGAAGAAGATGTTGAATGCTCCAAAGCATTTCTCATTTTTCCAGTTGTATCAGTTAGTTTAGTAAGAGACATTACCTCACTCTGCAAATCTTCACTTGCTGGCAAGTGAATAGACAGAGTGTAAGACTTCTCAGTTTATATGATATTTTCCCAAATACCATTAATCATAAAACACTTTCTATATGATCTATTGCTAAGTATTATCAAATGCCAGAGGCTCTAAGAACGAATTCTGGGCCAGCTGAGATGGCAGGGGGAGGGGGCTGAACAGACCCTGGTAGAGTCAGGTATGAGCAACCATTTATGCTACAGTTGCATTGAACAGAACCATAAAATCTTGTCTAATTAGGAGGGGAAAGGGAAATAATTCATCCAAAGCTCAAGGCAGCATTTGCGGCTGGAGGGAATGCTTTGAACAAGGTCACAGTACCCCATTCTGGCACATCTGCAAGACTGACTGTGGTAACACTGCTAAAAATGGGCTACGCTAAAGTTTCAGGGTGTGTTTGTCATTCTTTTGTATTGTGATGGAAATTTTTTTAGCCTGGTCCCAGATAAGCATAATTGTTTATGCTTATAATAATTATGCATAATTATATAAGATAATTTTTTATGAAATAATAGATACACTTTTGTTGTTTAACATGGGTGGTGTTAGGGTAAGAACAAAGGAAGGTGTATGTCTCTTCTCACCCACAGAGGCAGCCCAGAGAAGGAAACGCTGCCAGGCTCAGGCAGAGTCTCCCCTGCTTTGCTGCTGGGCACTTCTCCATGCCCAGGGAGGAGAAGGACTGTCCTCACCAGCCTGCCCCCGCAGACCCAGCCCAGCCATCAGTGCAAAAGCTGACGGAAGACAACAACAGGATCAGTGGTCATAGCTCAAATACTCTGAGAGTAAGAATACAAGATGTGCGCTAGTGGGTTGCAACAGAGTGGTGAGCGGGTCCCACCACTGCTGAGGTTGAAGGAAAGGTGTGCCTCTCCTTTTTCCAAGGAAGCCATAATTCTGCAGGGCAATTAGAAGGCTCACATCCCCTGCCAAGTTTTTGTTAAACTGCCAAGAGACTGATCCAAAGCACTGAAATGTAACAGAAAAAGCTGTGAATACAAGGCAGCAGGTTGTGGAAGAGGCCAGCCTGTGTCAGACCCACACAATGGTGAAGCATTAAACACAGTTGAGTAACACTGGCTCGATATGCCATTTCCCACACAGGTACAAGTGAAAGAGGTGGTGTTGTATAGGTTTGAGATGCCAGATCTGCCATGTAGTTTGTGATCTACCTGAATGCATCTGCTAAAGCCTGATGCCTCTCTGTCCTGATCCACCCCGATAAGGTAAAGTTAAAATCCCCATCCAGAAAACTGGGTGCCCATGAAGATGTATAACACCAAGGAAGGTAGATGCTTCCTGCTGCAGCCACTCAGACCTTAAGGTTAACAGTGATCCCCCTCATAGGGACCTGTCAGTGCAGTAGGTGAGCTACCACCATTTCTGTGACTTCTTACGCCTCAGAAGAGAAGAAGGCCACTTCAACACTGAAGATGTCGAAGAGATGTCTGCAGTAGATCCAGTTCCACTACTCAGCAGCAGAGCTAGCGGACTCATATTTTTCAGTACTGGTCTTTCTCTCCAGAACTTTTTGTGTGACAGCAGCTGGGCCTACCTGTTGGACCCATCACAGGAGACAGCTACAGGTCCAGCAGCACATGTGGAGGAGACCTCTCATCCCAGAGGAGCCCTCTCATCCCAGAGGAGCAGGGAGATGCTTGGGTTTAAGTTTGTTCAGTTTGTATCTTAGCCAAGTACAATCTAGTTACAGATAGCTGTTTAGCAGAGAGGTTTCAGGGCAACTGCACACAAGGAAAAGCAAGGAAGGCTGGCCTGAGAGGGAGATAATAACCCGCTATGTGAATATCCCTTTCCTTTGCTCTGTGCAGTCTCCTGTAGTCCGTTCTCCAAGGACCCTGTCTTGTTGCCCTCATCAGGTTTGCCAACAAGCCCTATACAGTAAGGTTAACACCCACCCCATGGGGTTTAATTAGATGGTGACATGAAGGATGGGTGCTGGTGATGGCCTTCTCCTCCAGTCATTGGCAAGGGGATGCAAGGTCAGCAGCAAGGCATGTCCTCTGGTGTCCCACAGGCCTGCATCCAGAAGAGCCATTCTTATGATCCCTATATAAAAAAGGACAGGGAACAGTAATAAATGCAAAAGAACAGCATATAAACCATGCTCAAGGAGTGTGATGTTTCCAAGCCTTTTACAACATGCAGTTTAGTGATTTTTTTGAGCAACATACTGTATTTTTACACTTGAATCTCTAGGAGGATTTTTCTTGTGTGGTTTTGCATTTTAAACCCACTCATCTTCAAAACATCTTCCTGAAAGAATTTGTGAAACGCAAAGGCCAACATGTCCAGTTACACAGAGATTATGAGAGTCACTTATTCATGCAAGGCTTTATTTCAAAACTAATGAGGTCTGGTTTTCATCTTCCTGTTTATCTTTAAAGATTTTGCCTAATTAAACATCATGCTTACTGACTTTTGTGTGTGTGCAGGGAAAGACTGTGTTCCAGACAGTATATGACACAGGAGGTCAATATACCATTATTGCCACAATTGTTCGTAATTCCTGGGTCTTAGTCTAACAATCCCAAATATCAGGTTACCTTTACACTGTATACACTGAAAGCTTACAGAAATCCTTTCAGGTACATGTCAACAAAAATCCAGAAAGGTGCCCATTAGCCTCACAAGCCAGCAAAAAAGGGTATTTAGTCAAAATATTAAAATCAGTTGCAAAGGTTTGCATCACCATACTATGAACCCTAACAAAAAGCCTAATCTTATGAAGCAGAAGGAGAAAATATTAGAAATTCAAGATGTGGAATAGGGCAAACCTTAGATTACACAATCCCAAGACATTTTTTAGGAACGCTGAGATACAGTCAATAGGCTTTTTATAACAAACATGAAATAAGGCATAGCAATAATGAACTTAGGCTAAAATTACACTTAATTTTTATCTAGCAAGATGTTGCACTCTCAGCAAATAAACATATCTGTGGAATGGGAACCCTTTTCTCAAGTAGCACCAAAAGAGTGGAATTAATATGGAATTAATATTATTCTTCTGTACCCCCAATGCTCACATAATTGTAGAATGACATGTGAAGGGTTTGTATATATCAGTGAAGAGAACGTGTCACTGTGGTTGGAACTCAGTTCCAGTAACTGTACTCTGTTTCCCCGGCATGCTGAGCAAAAAAGTCACAAGCTGAAAGAACTCAGTCAGCTCTTCTAGGACTCTTGGTTGAAAGTTAGCAATTCTAGCTTGCTCAGCTAGAAAAGGAAATAAGTGGATCCTGGTAAAGCTGGTGCAGTCCATATGGCCTCTGACATTATAAAGTTGGCAACCCTGCTATAACATGCCTTCCGTTTGAAGAAACAGCAGCCTGACACACCAGGAGTGTCATTCACATAGATTGCAAACTATTGCTAACTTTGGTATTCACCTAATTATCCCAAAGGATCTTTTTATATCAATACAGTTTTCTTTCAAAACAAGTGAGAAAAAGACGACGTGTTAAAAGAATACTTGCCCCAGCAGTGAAATTTAAAGAATGTTTCTTACAAGACCCAGTGCTTTCACAAGGGAAAATTATGGGGGTGCCGAACCAATCTCATAAGATCACTCATGTATCCCAGCACCCACACCTGCTTCTTTTTCCATTTCCATGTCTTTATACAACATCCTTGGGCTTGTACTGACTCAGCCAGCTCTTCAATTGAAAGAAAAGCTTTCCCTAAGATCATAGAATCATAGAATGGTTTAGGTTGGAAAGGACCTTGCAGATCATGGAGTTCCAACCCCCCTGCCATAGGCAGGGACACCTCCCACTAGACCAGGTTGCCTAAGGCCACATCCAGCCTGGCCTTAAACACCTCCAGGGATGGGGCCTCAACAACCTCTCTGGGCAACCTGTTCCAGTGCCTCACCACCCTCAAAGTCAAAAATTTCTTCCTCATGTTTAATCTAAACCTGCCCTCTCCCAGTTTAAAGCCATTCCCCCTCGTCCTATCACTCCATGCCCAAGTAAAAAGTCCTTCCCCTGCTCTCCTGTAGCCCCCTTTCGATACTGGAAGACCACAATAAGATC
>VZSF01007800.1:0-11185 GCA_013398295.1 Chionis minor | reverse complement strand
TTTGGGGGGCACAGTGGGTGTTTGGGGTGGAGGTCCTGGCAGCGCTTGGGCTTCCGACCTTTGGCCTGACAATTCCTGCAAGGGCTGAGCCCCCGCTGTGTGTTTGGGGGTGTCTCAGCACAGACACCCGAAATCTTGGGGTCTCTCTTGGGGACACCCCCCCTGCCCGTGGCCGGAGGATGCCGGCTGCCCCCTTTGCCGTGCCTGTGGCTCAGAGCGGGGCTGGCAAAGCACCAGCTCGCCGTGTGCCACCAGCGCACTCCCTCATCTCCCACCGCCCCCTGCGAGCCGTTTGCCCGGCTGACAGCAAAGCTCCCGTTAACACCTCGATAGTTCCCGTTTAATTTCAGTTTGGGCTGGAAATTGCGGGGGTGGGATTTTTAGGCTCCAGGATCCAGCCCGCTCCACAGTGGTTTGGAAAATGCCTTACGAGACCAGGAGCCAATCTGACCCGCTTTCCTGTTGTAAAATAGCAAGGGAGATTTGGGTTTTTCACTTGGGTTTGTGATTCCCGGGAAATGTTGTGGCTCCCGAGTGAAACCGCTGGCCGCCTTCATGCCTCATTTTGCCTGAGCAAATCTGTTCTGAGCCCACCGTGTTGTTGTGTGCCCGTTAGCGCAGGGAATTTGTTTGGTCACTCAAGAAATAATTGGCTTATTGGCAATTAAGAAGCACGAGCGGCTCCTCGGGCTCTTTCAGCTCTTTTTTTTTTTTCCCGGATGTGAGTTATTCATTTTGCAGGAATGGCTGTTGCCTCAGAACAGTGCGAGATCAGAATCGGTTCTTTGGCTTTTTATAGCTCTCAGTAACGACTGATTCCCTCGGTTTAATGATATCCCTCGGGATTAATTATTTTGGCTCACATTGAAGGGCTGTTGGTGAGGGAAATGGCGGCGCGCTCTCTGGTTCGGTGGCGCTGCTGGCCATTGGGATGGCACCGCTGGCTGCGGTGGCTCGTCCCCGCCGGCCCCTCACCCTTGTGGGCGGGGAAGTGGCAGGTGCTGGCGTGAGGGACGCCCCAGTTTCACGTCCTCGCTCCTTCTCTTGCAGCCGTGTTACCTCCGGGACTGGGAGATGCAGGTGCATTTTAAAATCCACGGGCAAGGCAAGAAAAACCTGAACGGAGACGGCTTTGCCATCTGGTACACCAAAGATCGCATGCAGCCAGGTAAACCTTCTCCCTGGTCCATAGGCTCGCTCGGGGGAATCTCAGCGGGGAATTGCAGTGTTTTTGGGGCTTTAGGGCTGGTTTTTTTTCACCCTGGCAGGCAAAGAGGGATAATGACCCTGCGCGAGGCTGTCTCTGAGCCTCGGCACCCTGGTGTTTACTGGGAGGCTGCAGTCAGCTTAGCAGTAGGCAGATTTGGGATTGGTTTGCCCTGATCTCCAGAGGGGCGGTGTGCCACCTCCTGCACTTGGAAGTCGGCTCCTTAAAAAAAACAGACTGCGGAGGAAGCTCCACAGCAAGGGGTGGGGGGTTTAATCTGACTTCCCTGCCTGGGGGGGGTGTCTGTGCACTTGATTAACTGCTCAAGGCTGTCTCGTTACCTCGTACAGACACCAACACGAAGGGGCGTGTAATAAATCCTTTGCAATGCCTGCCTGGTCTCGCCACCCTTATTCCGAGCCTCTCCTTCCTTCTAGGACCTGTCTTTGGAAGCAAGGATAACTTTCTGGGCTTGGGAGTGTTTGTGGACACCTACCCGAACGAGGAGAAGCAGCAGGAGGTGAGCTAGAGAGGATAAATGGGACTGGGCTGCTTGCCCAGCTTCCTGCCTGGCATGGCACGGGCAGCACCGAGTTTGCAGCTCTTCATTGGCACCGCGTGGCTTTCTGCGAGCTCTTAAATCCGAGACCAGATATTACTCTTCCTTCCCCTCCGCTGCCGTTCCCGCTGCGCTCTGCGTAGCTGGTTTTCCTTCCTAGGGAGGCGATCACTCTTCGGAGACGTGAAAAGTCACGGGGTAGTTGCGTGGGCAGCTTTACCTCAGAGAAAAGGCTTTCAGGGCAGGCAAAAACTAGCTGGTAACACCACCTCTGCATTGGCAGCTCCTGTGTTTCTGGAGGCTGCCAGCAAAGGAGCCCTAGAGGTAAAGCCACACCAAGAGCGTGGTTTTTGGAGACCTCGAGCAGAGCAGTAGCCGAGCTGCAGGCCCAGGCCTTGCCTCTGCCTCTGTGAAAGATGCCGGTCTAAAGACCTTCGTGTTCCTCATGCGTCGGTTGGTTGTTTGGGATTTATTAGTGCCTGTTCCCGCAGGGAAAGGAGCGCAGAGGCGGTTAAAACCAGGCCCTGCCCTCCCTGGTGCTGGAATCTCTTTCATCGCTCCAAAAAACAAAGCTGGACCCTGCCTTTATTTCTAGTTTCCCTTAAAAAAAAAAAACCCCAAATAGGCGGTGTTTTACCCCAAGACCTTGGCGCTGATAGTACTGCCCTGCAGGACCCCCTTCATCCCGGGAAGAGAGACAACAGGGCGCGGTTGGGATGCGCCCTGACCTTGGAGCTGCTGAGCAAACACTGAGTAACTACCAGCTCTTGTTGAAACACCCAGAGCAGCCGGCGCAGGGGTGGACTTTGTGCTCGTAAAAAGCCTTTACGAGCTGCCTGGTGCTGCGTTACCAGCAGTGCCTGGGGATGATCCTGGTGATTTGCAGGGTGGCAGCTCTGCTTTTGTGGGGTAAAGGGGTGCGCGACAGGTTTTATTCACAAGAAATAACCAGTGGAATGGGGCTGTCCAGCTTCCCAGCATGGTCTGCAACTGGAGGGGCCTGTCCTCCTCCGGCCAGACACCGAGGAAGGGAAGAGATGGCGAAATGCCAATCGGCCGGTTGCTGTAACAGCATGTGGGTTCACAGCTTGTTTTCTCTCGCCTTTAAAAGGACAAAAAGAAGCGTCTTTTTGGAGGGAAGAGGGACAGGTTAGTTGTGGGTCCCTGGGGAGCGGTTGTGGCCGCTGTGTCCCCCGCTGGGGCGCTGGCTTTTGTGCGAGCGAGCTGCCGCGCGACGAGGAGGAGGAACGTGGCGATGCTTGATGTGGCTTTCACCCAGCGGCGCCGTTCCCTAGCCGTGCGTCCCGGGATTTGGCACCTAACACCTAACCCCCTCTCTGCTTTGGTCTCCGCTAAGCTGATAACGCGCTGAGCTCGCTAGGGAGGAAGTTTCCAGGTTGCAGGTTAATACTAACTCTGGTCTGTGACTGTCTTGCTTCTGTGCTCTTCCTTGCTTTGCAATAACCCTGGACTGGCAGGCTCAGAAGAGGAGGTACAGCCCGGGAAATCAGGTACTTGCTCTTGCCGGCTTACCCGTTCCCAAGCTGTCGGGTTTTACCTTGGCTCACAGTTGAGGAATTCCCTCCTCCGAGCTCCAGAAACCCCTGCGTGAGCTGAGAGACTGCACGGAAACCACCTCTCCTCCATCCCGGATGTCTGGGAGCTGAGGCTGAGCCTGAGGAAGGCTGGGGGACAAAGCGGGATCATGCCCTTATCTTGTTGAGACGGATTCTTGGAGGGTGAAGGAGTTTGGGGTCTGTAGGGCTGTGGCAGCTCTTGACCCCGGAGGTGTGCCGGGATGCACGGGCAGCCGGTAGAGCCAAGTCGTGGCCAGCGGAATGAGAGCAGGAACTCACTCCCAGCCTTTCTTCCCCCCCTCGCAGCGCGTCTTCCCCTACATCTCGGCCATGGTGAACAACGGCTCCCTCACCTACGACCACGACCGGGACGGGAGACCGACGGAGCTGGGGGGCTGCACGGCCATGGTGCGCAACCTCAACCACGACACTTTCCTGGTGATCCGCTACGTGAAGAGGAGGCTGACGGTGAGTGCTGCCTGCCGGGGCAGAGCGGGCGGCGGTGGCACGGCGGGGCTAAAGGACCTGCTTCTTTCTCAGGTGTTGATCGATATCGACGGTAAGCACGAGTGGAGAGACTGCATCGACGTGCCGGGCGTGCGTTTGCCCCGCGGGTACTACTTTGGGACATCATCTGTCACCGGAGACCTGTCAGGTACTGCCTCGGGGTCCCCAGCCTTGTTTTCCAGCAGCTCCTGGGCAGCTTTGGGTGTCTGGAGGTGCAGCTTGGTACCTGGTGGGACTTATAGAAGCACGTGAGGACCTTTCCATGCATTAAGGAACTGCGAGCGGGAGCCTTGTTTTTCCATCTTGCAGCAGCTCCCAAGGAGCCCAAAGCCCGGTCTGGGCGCGTTGCTCCCCTGAACGTTTTATTTAGGCAGCGCTTCCCACTTCCCTTGAGCTCCCAGCAGGGCCACGGCGTGACCGCAGCCAGCCTCTCTTAAGGAGGTGGCAGTGAAGTGGCTGTACCGGCTCAGCTGGAGGATCAGTCTCCAAAACACATGCCTCGGGAGGAGTAAAAACAGGATAAATACTGAAAGAAAAAAATAAATAAATCTGTACTCTCCTGCTGCAACCCGTGGTTATCCCCGAGGGCAGTGCTGGAATGAACCACCATCGCCACGGGCGTTACAGCCACGCCACGCCGCTCCCTCCTGATCTGATTCTGTCTCTGGGCCACGCCTGGGTGTGTTTTGCTTTGGATTCTGTAGCTGACAGCTCTCGCCCGCCCGTTACGGAGGGAGGGACTGGCCGGGCGCGCTCGGAAACACGGGCCGGTGTCCGTCGGGTTTTGCAGAGCGCTAAAACCCTCCTCCTCCTCCCTCAGCGTAACGCTCCTCTCCCGGTGCCGCTCGAGGTGCTGCGAGCCCTGGCGTTACCCCGCTGTGCCTTTCCCGGCAGGTTTCTAAGCCCGGTTTGAGCTATGTCTCTACAAAAGTGCATTGACGGCCGGTGTCTGGGCCCGTTGTTGGTTCCAACAAAAGTTCCTTTTCTCTCTCAGATCCCTGCCCAGTGCCCGGGGAGCTGGCAGGCTGGCCTGGAGCGCTCACCTTCTCCCACTAATAACTCCGCCGTCACGAGTGAAGGAAGTAGGGCCGCGTGAGGCCGATGCTAACACATTCCCTTCGGGTGGCCGAGCGGTTTCGAGTCAGATGATCTCCCAGTCTGGGCTGTTTGTTTTTCAGTTTAAGTAGCTTAAAAGGTTCCTGTTGGCAGAGGGCCCTGCGCTGGGGCGCAGCTCTCCGCCCGGCGTTGACCCTGCCCTGCGGAGGTGAGTTTTTCCCGCCTTTGGAAGGGAGAGCCAACGCCTTTGCCCCAAGCGATAACATCCCGCCATGCTGCCTGTGGCACTCGAACCCCCTGGCCAGAGACAGATTTATCCCTGACGCCTCGGGATGTGTTTCTGCTCTGCTTCCAGACAACCACGACATCATCTCGCTGAAGCTTTACCAGCTGACGGTGGAGCGGACTCCGGAAGAGGAGAAGCGGGACAGAGAGGTGTACCTGCCGGTCGTGGACAACCTGAAGCTGCCGGGAAGTGAGTAGGAGCCACCGACCTCGCGCGGGGGAAGGTGGGACCGGCAGGAATTTGAGGGGAGCTGCAGGGTCGCGGAGCTTGCAGAGTAGAAACGATGTCATCTTGCCAGAAAACCAGCCAAGCTCCAGTTGGGAATGGGGAAGTCCGAGCCCTGTCCGTCCCACTGACGGTTGTTCTCGCCTGCTGTGTGACACAACCGGTGTCACAGCCTGTCTCGGTTTGGTGTGGGCGTAGTGGGCAGGACTGCTCGCTCTCGGATAAGTGTTGCCATCCGGGAGGATCCCAGATTGCCAGGCTAAGCGTGTCCACTCTGCTTTGGTCACGCTGTGACCAAAATGGGGTGTGCTGCTCCCCTGGAAGGTTTGAACCTCGATGGTGTCGACTCTCCTCCAGAAATCCCACCGCAGACGTGTCCACGAGCCCCTCATGTGTCCCGAGGTCTCTCGGCTCTAGCCCTTACCGTGAGCTGAGCCCAAAAGCTTTGGGAAGCCAAACCTCGGGGTGGTGTGAGCCGGGCAGGGTGGGTGCGTGGCGGGGCGTGTGTGTTGTGTGGGGTGGTTAAACCCACCCTGCGCAGGCAAATCTCAGCTGGGTTTCAGGGCTCTGGGGGCTCACGGGCTGTTTTTCTTCCTCTTGCCACGCAGTGGAGGCGCCGCTGGAGCCCATGAGCGGCCTGGCTCTCTTCTTGATCGTCTTCTTCTCACTCGTTGCCATCGTTTTCGCCATCGTCATTGGAGTCATCATCTACAACAAGTGGCAGGAGCAGAGCCGGAAACACTTCTATTGACTTGGGAACCCCCTGGGATGGCCCGTTGCTAGTCCTTGCTAGCCACGTCCCGACTCCCACCCGCCCTAGACTGGCCAGAGCGTGATGGACTGACCCTCGTGGCAGGGACCATCGTATCCCCCCAAAAACCCCAGCGGGGACGGCCGTGCTTTCTTATTGAGCTCCAGAACTCCCACGCCGCTCCCGGTGGGAGCCAGTGATCCCTGGAGTGGCGTGCGATGGCCTGGGAGTCCAGCGCCGCGGGGACGGACCGGCCGTTCCCCGAAGGAGCTTTGCTGCGGGAGTTGTGTAGGAGGATGGGCTGTGCTGTGGGGGCGCCGGTGGCGCTGAGCCGACTCTCTGCTGTACGGGGAGCCCGAACGCGGGCGGATTTCGCCTCGGCTGTGAAATCCTGACGGAGAGGGATGCTGGTGAGCGCCTGCTCTCCTTGCCGGACTCCTACGATAACCTCTTGCAGCGTTACCGTGACCCTCGCCGCCCCTTGTCTCGAGCAGTTTTGTTTCCAGCAGGGCTTTTCCAAGCTCTTCATCCCGCTCCGGCTGCTTTCCGTCACCTGCCTTAGGCTGGTTTTGGAGACCGGACTGCTTTTCTTTGTACTTTGAATTCCCCCCACCGCCGTGCAACCCTTCTCTTGTCCAGTTAGTCGCCAAGATTTGGTGTTTTGGGGCAGGGGATGCTCGTGGTTTTCCCCGGCGGTGAGGCAGGGCGAGCTGGGAACCCGCCTGGCTGCCGGGCTCACCCTTTGGGGAGCAGCCGGTCCCCTTTGGGGGCAGCCCCTCGCTGCAGCCCCCTCCTCAATTCGCTATTTTTAAGAACCGTTTGCTGCTGCGTCTCGGGGCTCGGCCCCTCTCCCCGCTCCCCAGGGCTGCCGCCGAGCATGCCGCTGCCTCCGCACGCCTCCCATCCCGCCGCGGCCTCCTGCACCGGTGCTGTTTGCATGTCGTGTCGTGGCTTCTGGCATTTTTTTCTCCCCCCTCGGTGCTCGCTGCATCTCCAGGACCTTTCCGAGGTGGAGCTGAGCCTCCTGGGGGGGAGGCGATTCCCCTGCCTCTCGGAGCCGGAGCTCTCGCTGCCTTTCAGGGAGTCATAGTTTATTCCTACCTCAGTGACTGCTTTTGGTCAATGATTTCTCTGCGTTTCTCTTGCCCCTCATCGCAGCCACCTTCACCCCTGGGGAATCCCATGGGATTCCCCCCCCCAATGGGGGATCGCATCAGTTGCCCACAAGGTGACAACACGGAGGGCACGGGGGTCCCCGGAGGGACCCGGGAGAGGGGAGATATTAGGTCAGTTTGTCCCAGGGGAGCCCTAGTGGCTCTGGGGACATCGCGATGGGGAATTTGCTGCTGTGCCAGCCCCGTCGTTGGCAGCGCCCTCCTTGCCGGTGTCCCGGGGAGCGGTGTCGTTGCCCTGCTGCTCTCCAGGACACCGGCACCTGGGATGGAAACCCCTGGGGGTCCCAGAGGTGGCCGGGGGAGGTTGGGGCACGCGTGACCTGTGGTTTTTGGGCAGGATTCTGTCGCCGGGGTAGGTGGGAGCTTTTTCCCAAGTGCCCGATGGTGGTTGTGGTGTGAAAGGAGAGGTTTTTTGTTTTGTTTTATTTCTGGTGTTTTTCCTCTTTGCCTGATAACCAGGAGCCAAACGCGCACGCCTCTTCCTGGAGCTGTAACTGGTGTCTCAGAATAAACATCGGTGTGTGTGTGTCACACGGCTGTGCTTTTTGTCACCGCCGTGTCCTCTGGGGGCAGCGTTTCCTCCCCAAACTGATGCCATAGCATGTCGGGGGACGTATCCCATTGCCCAAAAGGGAGTAGCTCCTCTGTCAGTGCCCCCAGCCTGCCCCCCACCCTGCCAGCCCATGGAGTTGGGGACGACGCTTTGCCTGTGGTTGCGTGTGGCTTTATTAGAGGTGACGCAGACGGGTGGCATCCCCGGGCATGGCGCGTCAGGGTTTGCCGGCTGCGGGCCGCTTGCCGCCGGCATGGTGGAATCTCTCGAGAGGGTTCACCAGCTTCATGGCCAAATAACCCTGCAAGGCAGGGAGAGAGGGGAGCTTGGGGAGGGCACTCCACAGCCAAAAATGGATTTAGGGGGGCTGTGCCCCCTTCCCCCCCCCCCCCCCCCCCCCCCCCCCCCCCCCCNCTCACCGGGGCGGCGTAGACGAAGGTGAAGAGCAGGGCGAGCAGCAGCAGCAGGGCCAGCCCCACGCTGATGCGGCAGCGGTGTTGCCGCCACACGCCGTAGCGCAGCCCCCGCAGCGGCGCCTGCAGCCACAGGAAGGACCACTCCGGCCGCCTGCGGGGGGACATCCAGCTCAGGCCCCCTCGCGTCCCCCGTCCCCTCTGCGCCCCAGCGAGGGGGACCAGCCGCTCTCCCCAGGGACTCACACGGGCGCTGGGAGGGTCGGGTACATGTTGGGATCCCCCCGGCCTTTCCCCGCCGGCCGCTCTTCCGCTTCCTTCGCTGTCAGCAGCTCCAGGCTCAGCTCCAGCTTACCCTGGAGGGGGGCGAGGGGGTGCAGGATCTGTCCGTGTCCCCCCCCTCCCTGTCATCGCTGTCCCCCACCATCCCACTGCCCTTCCGCTTACCGAGAGGCGCCGCTGGCCGCCCTCCTGCACCGTGCAGGGCCACCACCCCCTGGCCCGTCTCTGCCGGAAAAGGGAGAGCCGGGAGGGGACCCGCCGTGTCCCCCGCCAGGGCCAGGGGCTTTGGGGGGTCCCCTGCGGTGTTGGGGTGCAGGCGTGGGGGTGCTGGGCCGGCCGCGGCAGCCTGGTGAGCTCCAGCTCCAGGACGCCTGCGCCAGGGGGTGGGAAAAGCCCAGCCGTCACCCATGAGGGCTCCCCATCACTTGCGGGTGGCCCCTGTCACCTCTGGGTGTCCCCTACCCTGCTGGTGTGGGGGGGGGACGCAGGGGCGGGGAAACGGGGTCTCACCCAGAAAATCATCGGCCGAAAACTTGTCGTTGTCCCACACTTGGAGGATGAGCTTGGGGGGCACCTTCAGCACCGTCTCGTCCAGGCTCCAGAAATGCTCCTGCCGAGGTGGGCAGGGGGACGGGGGTGGGTGTCACGTTTGTCCCCTGCGTCCCCCTGCCCCAGCACCCCCCTGCGCCCCGGGGTGCCCGTCACCTTCCGGGGCAGGACGCAGAGCTGCTCGGCCGCCAGGTACTCGAAGGAGAAGACGAAGCGCCAGTTGAAGGCCCCGTCCCCCTGCAGCGAGCGGTAGTGCACCTCTGTCCTCTGCTGCTGCTCCTCCAGCCCCTCCAGCCACCTGCCGTGCCACCCGGAGGGAGGGGACGCTGCCGTCACCCTCGTCCCCAGCCCTGCTGTCGCCTCCCCAGGGGGACACAGCGGTGGCCTCGTCTCACCCGGTGACGTAGATGTCGCTCATCCGCTGCCCCACCAGGTTGGTGTCCCCCAGGTCCACGTCCCGCGTGTTCCAGACCACGCAGCGCAGCTCGTACCTTGGAGGGGGGGGACACACGGGACAAAGATGTGTCACCTTCTCCCCCGGGACGTCCCCGTCCCACCCCCTGGGGTCCGGCTGGGTGCTCACCTCTGGGGTTTGCGGGGGGTGATGTCGACGGGGGGGCTGGGGGGCCCGAGGCTGGCGGGGAAGATGTCCACCCACATCTGCACCTTGCCCTGCGTGACACGGGGGGGACGGTGGGACACCCACCCCTCGGTCCCCCCACCCCTGTCCCAGGGTGTCCCTAACACCCCTCTTTGTCCCATCACTGCAACGTCCCCATCACCCCCCCGGTGTCCCCCCTGCCCAAGGGTCCCCATCGCCTTCCCTCCCTGCTGTGGCGTCCCTGTCACCCATCGCACGCCCCCAGGGTCCCTGTCACCCCGAGGTCCCCATTGTCCTCCTGGGATCCCCTTATACCTTGGAGTCCCCATCACCCATCCCCAGGGTCCCTGTCACCCCAAGGTCCCCATCGCCCACCCCAAGGTCCCCATTGTCCCCCTGGCATCCCTTTATACCCCAAGGTCCTACACATCCACCTCCAGGGTCTGTCACCCCAAGGTCCCCGTTGTCCCCCTGGCATCCCCTTATACGCCAAGGTCCCTGTCACCCTGGGTCCCTCTCTCGCCCCATCCCTGTCACCCCAAGCTCCCCATCACCCACCACTGGGGTCGCTGTCATCCCGAGGTCCCCATTGTCCCCCTGGCATCCTCTTATACCTTGGGGTCCCCATCACCCACCCCCGGGGTCCCTGTCACCCCAAGGTCCCCATTGTCCCCCTGGCATCCTCTTATACCTTGGGGTCCCCATCACCCACCCCCGGGGTCCCTGTCACCCCAAGGTCCCCATTGTCCCCCTGGCATCCCCTTATACCCCAAGGTCCTTGTCACCCTGGGTCCCTCCCTGGCCACATCCCTGTCCCCCCAAGGTCCTTGTCCCCGTCCCCACCTGCTCCAGCCCCGGCTGGGTGCTGTTGTAGAGGGTGCGGGTCTCCAGGTGCTCGGGGACGAGGTGACAGGCGTGGAGCACGTGCAGGGCCAGGCGCTCGCGGGGCGCCCCGGGGTGCCGGTACGTGGGGGGGCCGCTCTCTGAAAGGCCGAGCCGTCGCACCCCCGCGACAGGATGCGGCCCCACACCCCCACCCAGACCCCCACCCACCGAACTGGCTGAGGAGGAAGGTGTCGTCCCCTAAGGTGACGGCGGTGCCCTCGGCGCTGAACTCGGGTGCCGGCAGCCCCCGGGTGCGGGCGAAGTGCTCCAGTGCCCGGCTGGGGGGCAACTGGTCCCTCCAGCACCCGGGGCCAGCCCTGCGGGGACAGAGGGTGGGCTGGGGGCTGCGGTGTCACCCCCCACCCCGGGTGTCCCCTCCCTGGCCGTCACCTCCATCTCCCTGTGCCAACCACCGGGTGCCCACCCCATCTCCATCCCCCTGTACCCACACCATAACCGTCCCTTTGTGTCCCCCCCCGTCCCCATCCCTGTGCCACCCCGTAACCACCTCCCCGTGCCTCTCCCTGCGCCATCCCCACCCCAACCTGCTTGCACCCAC
>VZSF01007799.1:636086-759641 GCA_013398295.1 Chionis minor | reverse complement strand
CTAAGTGTCTTTCTCTCTCTCCCCCCCCTCCTTGAAGAGAGAGGTCAGGGAGAGCATCTGCCCTTCCCCTCAGTGGCCAGTCTGGCACAAACCACGACGTGATGACAACTGTTCTGTATTATTGAATAAAATAATGTGGAGGAATAAAATAGGGAGGATGCGTACATCCTCCCTATTGCACAGCTGATTCTGAATGAAAAGAAAATAATTTTAGGAGATAGCTTTTTTTTTTTTTTAAGTTGGCGTTATGTTCGTTTTAAGAAAAGTTTTTGACTGTTAGAGTATGCAGGACCTCTTAGGTCAGCAGTAATCTAGCCCCAGGCTGTATGGAAACAATAGTAGTCAGAGATGAAAAAGCCTTAGTAATCACATCAACTTGCATATTGCCAGTGGAAACCCTTATTGTTTTCTGTGTGTGCAAAATCTGGATTTAGAATAATTTAAACAGCCGCATGGCTGACTTCTGCGTTGCCAGCATAAAAAAACAATACTGAATGTCCCCTTTCAAGAACTGGGAATTTGGCTCCAGTGTAATGACAGCTGGGCTGACTCCGGATGAGTCGGCTGCCCAGCTGTGGCAGGTCAGGTTAAAGCACCTGCCTCCCTGCCAGATGCTCGACAGGTCCTGGAGGGTCACCTCGGGTTGCTTTCAGAAACCTGCAAGTGCCTGTGGCCTTCGTAGACCAGCAGGGTAGGGCTGAAGAAGAAGGAACTCCATTTGTTAAGTGACCTCCTTTCTGTTGTGCCACGTTTATGGGGTGCCCGTGCGGCTAACAAGCGATAGAGGGTGGTGGGAATCGGAAAGGGATGAGGCTCATGGAGGGTCTTTTACAAGTAAATTCATTTTTCTTCCCAGGCTGCAGCGTTTCCCTTCTCTTTTTTCCCCAGTCTCTCCAAGGAGGAGGACCATGGCCTGTTGTCGACAGTCTTCTAATGGGAGGAGGAGGTGGAGTAGGAAAGCTGGGGGGGTAGTGTGGCTTCTCCTGCCGCTCTGCCCTTGGAGGAGCAGGACACGGCAGGAATGCTGCTTGCTGCAGCAAGGACAAGACAGGAGCCCTCTGGATGAGGAGCTAGAAGGGAGCTTAAACAAGCAGTCAGTGTTTTGTGGGTCTTTATGTGAAAGAGGAGACAACATGACCCTTGAGTAAAGTACCAAAAATAACTTTTCTCCCCCAATATTTTCCTTCAACAACATGTTCCTCAATTTTCTACTTTACACTTTACATTCTATAACTTGTGCCAAAAACCAAAAAAACTTGTGCCAATATCACGCAATGTAAATTGAGGAGACTTATTTAAATTAAAGTAGCTTTATTAAACCACCCTTCATTTAGTATTCATTGACACTGTGTTCCCTACCAGCCATTGCAAGAAGATTTAGTAGAAGATGGGCTTGAAGCAATAAAGATTTGCTTTGTCAAAGGAAAAAGATCTATTAATACTTAAATTTTATTAGGTTTTATTAAAATTAAGCATAGTTGGATCTGCTTTGGTGAATTATCTACATGTTGGCAACCTAGGACTCTCCCTAGATTGATGAAAAATATTGAAGTTCATAATCAGCTGGTTTGCTTAAAGCGCATAAACAATTTAAAAGGATAGAAACGTTTAAATGTCAGACTAATTATCCCACTGTGGTCAGGCTCTCAAAGGAGAATGCAAAAGACCAGGCTTTCATTTCCATACTAACATTTCTTTCCATAAAACTTGCCTTGCAATGAGCATTATTGTTAGAAATTTTAATATCAGTATTCCAAAAATAGACATTTCAAGCACATCTCTGGTTGTATCCACCTGGCTATTTCCTTCACTCATTTAAATTTTAATGTTGTAAGTGTATTAGGGCTTGATTTTTAAGCTTTTAAGTGTATTAGAGTTTGGTCCTCTTTAAAATATACTTTGGTAACAGGGTGGGTATGGTTTGAAAATTCATTTCAAAATAGTTCTTTAATTTTTTTAGATAACCCCCCCGTTAGATAAAAGATAAGTAATGCTGACATTCTTAACTGGGGTAAATGGCATACATAGCAATGGCAGAGCTCTGAGAATTGCCACTTTTATTTTATTTGCATGTATATTTTTCTTAATCATAGTGTACACTGTGCTTTTTACACTTCAGAAAATACACTTCATAACATAAATGGCATGATGCTAAGCTTACTTCCAGTGGAAGCAATTGAAACTGGTTTCAAGAAAAGCACATAACATGTCCTTTATCTTTTCTCTGATGATCTGGTAGAGAATAAACATCTCAAACTGAGAGAAAGAGATTAACAAGAGGAAAATTAGCAGCTAATAACACTTAGCGCTCGCTATATACCTTCCTTGTATTTTAAATGCCTTTTTTTTTGGTTCTGTCATTATCATCAGCACTAAACACATCTAAACAAAATAGCCTTTTTGGGGGAAAAAAAAAGTATTTATGTTTGTTTATTTTAAAGGTATTGTTTGAGGAACAGATGACTGCATGGCAAACTAGACCAGGATTTTTATACAGTAATATCCTTAGAAAACTGTACAATAACACCAAAATATAATGAGATATGCTACATGTTAAGATGTAACTACTTTTTCACTTGCTTCGATACGTGGGTTTTCAGAGATTCAATAGCCCATCAGATGCTCGTGGTTCAAGATGCTAGGCTGTTTTCTTGGCCTCAGTCCTACAGGAGTGTTATATTATCAGTCCTTAAATTAAGATAATGACAGGTCTGTTCTGCCTGCCCCTGAAGCCTGTTCAAGTAAAGCAAGAAATTCTCTATCAGTTTGTAAAGAAAACAGTCTAGGGGAAATCTTAGGAGTAAAATTTTATTTCAGTATCTGTATATCAACACAGGTGGACTGTTGTCTGTGCCCATTTTGAGATACACAAGCTCACACTTTTTTCTGCGGGATCTGTAGGAAGTAGAAATCTACATATTGAAAAATGGTCTTAGTTAAGCAACATATTTTGCATGGGAAATGAAAATTGATCAAACTCAGATAATGTTTGCTTTTGCTTAGTGGCCTATCAGTGAATGACTCTTTCATGCCGTTTTCAGAACTGTCATCCTGTCCTCACCCTTTCCCCATCTTTACCAAAAAGTTAATTCAAAGAAGAAGAATGGAACAAAAATTTAAACAGTAACAAAAATCAGCAGAAGTAAAATAGAGGGGCTATGCAAAACAAAATCATTTTCAAAACTGCACAGCACCACGCCATGTCACCTTCTCACTCTGGTTATGCTGAGTAATGACTGACATTGCTCACCAAGTTCATGGTGATTATAGAATCATTGGATGGTTTGGGTGGGAAGGGACCTTAAACGTCATCTAGTTCCAACGCCCCTGCCATGGGCAGGGACACCTCCCACTAGACCTGGTTGCTCAAAGTTCCATCCAGCCTGGCGCGGAACACCTCCAGGGATAGGGCCTTCACAGCTTCCCTGGGAAACCTTTTCCAGTGCATCACCACCCTCCCACTAAAGAATTTCTTCCTAATATCTAATCTAAATCTAGCCTTCTTCAGTTTAAAACCGTTACCCATCATCCGGCTTTAGCTTTCCTAACCTGATCCCTGGCTGCTCCGACAATTGCTCTGTATTCCTCCTAGGCTACCTGTCCTTGCTTCCACCCTCTGTAGGCTTCCTTTTTCTGTTTAAGATAGTCCCAGAGCTCTGTGTTCATCCATGCAGACCTCCTGGTGTTTTTGCCTGACTTCCTCTTTGTTGGGTTGCATCATTCCTGAGCTTGGAGGAGCTGGTCCTTGAATATTAGCCAGCTTTCGTGGGCCCCTCGTCCTTCCAGGGCTTTATCCCACTGTATTCCATCAAGCAGATCCCTGAAGAAGCCAAAGTCTGCTCTCCTGAAGTCCAGGGTAGTGAGCTTCCTTCAGCTTCACATTTCCCACCAGCCCCTCCTTGTTGGTGAGAACAAGGTCCGACATAGCACCTCTCCTTGCTGGCTCCTCTGTCGCTTGGAGAAGGAAATTATCATCAATGCATTCCAGGAACCTCCTGGATTGCTTTTAGCCTGCTGTGTTGTACCTCCCAACAGGCAGTTGAAGTCCCCCATGAGGAGCAGAGCTTGTGAACCTGAGGCTGCTCCTATCTGCCTATAGAGGGCCTCACCTGCTCAGTCTTCCTGCTCAGGTGTCCTGTAGCAGACCCCCACTGTAACATCACCGGTCCCTGCCCTCCCTTCAATCCTGACCCATAAGCTCTCGGTCAGCTCCTCATCCTTCCCCTCCAGCTGCTCATTGACATAGAGGGCAACATCCCCTCCTTGTCTTCCCTGCATGTCCTTCCTGAAGAGCCTGTATCCTCTCATTCCAACACTCTAGTCATAGCAGCCATCCTGCCACATCTCTGTGATGCCAATAAGATCATAGCTGATCGCAGTGTGAAGCTGTTTTAAACTTTGCTCTTGGCACGTCTTTTTGTCTGTGCCGTCCATACACTTAAAACTCGATATAGGAAACTTTTGTTCCTTGGTTATTGGAATATTTTATTATTAACAACCTAATAAGAAGATCAGGAGTTTTGCATGACGATCATGTGTGGTAGGAAGGCAGGGGGAGAAAAACAGTTTTCAGGAGGTAGTCAGTGACCTGAAAATGAGATTGCTGATTGCTTACTTGTGGATATGTTAATATGGAGTAATTATTCCAGTGAATTGAAGCTGAAAATCAACATGTATATTCATTAATTCAGAATAAGCTTCCTCATTGTTAATCTCGGTTGGGATATCTATTTCCAGAACAGTACTCTACAGCCTTATCATATCACTGTGACAGAATAACAGATACATTTTTGAGAGTTTGTTAGAATAAACTTTATTCTGCTAACACTAACTTTAGGACTCCCAGCTGAAGGCACTTTTCTAAAGTAATAATTTTTTTAAAGCATTTTGCACTGGTTGTAAGGACAGTTGCATTAAATTTGTTTCTATAAAAATTGCAGTATATATTGCGGTTAATGTAATGGACAACCAGAATAGGTTACAATATTTTAAAGTTAGTGTAAATATACAGTATGTTTATTCTTTTAGAAACTGTTTTCCTCGGTAATTCTGTGCATAGCAACAGTTGTGCAACTAGTGAAATAACAACTTTTCCCACATCAATGTCCTTTACATGTATTTATGACAAGTTTTCATTCATATTCATTGTTAATAAGACATCTTTAAGGAATTCAAAATCAAGGCTGTGCCTTTAGCTCAGATGTAATTGAAATGTGCCTGTGAGAAACTGGAACAAATGTGTTTTCTCACTAGAATTAAGTTATTTATGCTAAAGGTGTACAGACTGAATTGTTGTTTACACTTAGTAATAAAATTGCATATTACCAATACATTTAATGTTCCCAGACAGTTTAGAAGCTGAAATATTAAAATGACATCTGAAATTCAGTCTCTGTTTAAAATGTTGTTCTGATTCTCTTAAATTTTAGCAAGAAGGCCGGATGTTATTTCTCTAATTAAACTGAGTCTGATGGCCAGGATTGTTCTTTTAAAAAAAAAAAAAAGTACCACATTTTTATGCACAGCATGGTGAATTTCCTCTCAACTCTAAATTAACTTTTCTTCAGTCTATCGTGACTATTAGATTATTATTTTTTATAATTTGCTGTCGGGATAAGCAGTGCCAGGTGGGCAGAATGAGGGAGAACACCTGCTTTCAGCACTTCCCATCACCTTGGTAATAACATGGATTTCTCCTCTGGCTGCAATCTGAGCTGCACCTTAATTTAATAAATAGAGAAATGAAACCACCACAATTACTAACATGGACAAAGTCACTTTGGTGACTCACAGTTAGTGCGTTGCCTAATGAATCAGGCAGTTCATTTCCAGCCTGCTTTTGTACCACCTGCTCCCAGCCCTGCCCTCCCACTGCCCTAAACAGGGTGTCCATGCTGATGGGGCCAGAGGCCAAAGGAGTTGCAGGTGCCTCAAG
Source organism: Chionis minor (assembly GCA_013398295.1). Lineage (NCBI taxonomy): Eukaryota > Metazoa > Chordata > Aves > Charadriiformes > Chionidae > Chionis > Chionis minor. Next base: position 753,706 of record VZSF01007799.1, on the reverse strand, counting down.
CCTCCTGCTAAAGAGCATGTGGGACATGGGAAGTAACAGTTTTACCTGTATTTGCACTATCTTTCTGTTTAAAAAAACCCCAAAATTCATTCCCAGCGAAAAAGTTTGAAACATGGAGCTTAAGGCTGTATTGGACTGCACCAGCTGCTCGTTTTGTGTTGCTTAATAGCTTCTAAGCACGGTCGCAGCAGCTCTAATTCGTGAACTTCAAGCTCCTGCAGCTTTAAATCAAGCACCTGAACTAGTTCGTATCTTCTGTACCAGAAGGGCTTTAAAATTCTCTGGGTGGGTTTTTTCCCCTGAAGATTGCATCTTCTTTAGTGAAAAAGTAAAGTTGTATTTCATCTGGGTAACTAGTATTATCTTAATTATAAATAGAAAAAAAAACCAGACAGAACCTGTATAAGTACAAAATTTGGGGTTTGTAGATCAGCATTTTCTTTTAAAGGATAGAGGGGTTTTTTTCACTTAAGAAAAAAGGCATTTTCAGGAAATACACTCTTTTCTGTTGCACGATTTGCAAAAGATTCATCTCTCTGGCAACTATGTTAGACCAACATTTTATTAGGTATTTATTAGATGAAACTCCTAGAGTATTAAAACTATCCCCCTGAGCGTACCTGCTTCCTGTTCTAGCTATGTGCATGAGAAAGTTATTAGTGTAGGAGTCATTAAAAATTTCAAACTACTTTGTTTTATTCACGCAGCAGCCATCCCTTCACATTTAGAGGCAAAATGGATCTTTCCTGCCTCTTTGCTGCTCTGACACAGACGAATCTTCCAACAATTTCTCAGCCTGTAGAGCATAAGACATTACTTGGTGGTCCGCAAAACTACTGGAAAGAAATAAAAAAAATTAATAATGTGGCAATTAAAATAAAAATTGAGCTATTGCTTTTTCTGCAAGTAAAGAAATGCTAACAGTGATAAACAGTGTAAGTTTAGCTCAATATCTGCTTTAGGTTGTTTCTGAGGATGTTAATGGTCTGTTTTTTCTTAGCTGTTATTTTTAATATTTAGGTGATCTGCTTAGATACAAATAGGTTGAGAAGCAATATTCTGCCTCACCAGTTGCATAAAGCTATTGGCGTATAGATCCTTACCATTCAGGTCCTACATAGCTTGGAAGGCTGTGGTGAAGGCCATGTCCGTTTTGTTTATTGTGAACTGTTTTATTCCTGGGAACAAGGAGAGTATTGGGGAACGGGGGGAAGATTTCTGCATCCTGGATTTCCTGGAGAAGAAGGTTTCATCCATTTTGTGTATCTGACAATTGGCTGAGCTGAAAAGGCAGATGGGGAGGAGAGTTGTCCACAGCATTTGTACACGTGAATCAAAACGCTGTTGTACCTTCTTCCTGTTTCTGGTGCTTTTTAAATGGGAACTAAATGTCTCAGGAAAGCAGAGATTAGAAAATCTGAAGGTTTCTTTATTCAAGGAGTTGCAAACTTTTGAGTCCCAGCTTCCTCTCGTTTCCCTGGTGACTGCCTTTGGGATGGGACTTTGCAGGGAGTGGAGTTGCCTGTTGTGCATGAATGCACACGGACCACCTCACGCTCCTGCAAGCCTATGCGGTACCCTGTGCTTACTGCAACAGCTGTATCACTGCCAGGTATTTAAAAATACCTCCGTTTTTAAAAGAACGGTATTGAATAATCTACTATGTAATTAAATCGCTCTGCAGATTCCCTTAGAGTTTGTGTGACGTTCAGGTGGAATGTGTGCATTGGAATGGCAGTAACTTTATAACTTTCCTCATGCTGCTTCAGTTTTACAAATGTTGAGGTGCGGTTTTATTTCTTAAGAGAAAACAGTGAGCTGATTGCTGAGACGAGCTTAAATTCGAAGTCAGGAAGGCAAGGAACAGATTGCATATCAAACAATATTTTCTCTGTCAGTGGAAAATAGTAACAGAAGGATTTTCAGTTGGAGAAAATCATATGAGTAATGTAAGTAGTGTTTAAAATTGCCAGCTATTTAAAATGGAAAGAAAATTGCAAATGTGGTTGGCTGAGCCCTCACTGGCAGCATTATTTCACTAAGAAGACCCAAACAGGCAGATGGATAATGGTATATATCAGCTACCAAACAGAACACTTTTTTTTTCTCTCCATCTCTACTGCTAAATTTCAGAAAACCTTTATCTTTTAAAAACTAGTTCAATAATATACAGCAAATGGGTCGGCATCCCTCATCTAAATAGTTTGTGTGTTAACAAAAGGTTTAGCTTTGAAGTTCTTGAAATGGCAAATACTGACATGATTAATAACTTGACTTATTCTGACCACTCCTTTTTGAAAGATAGCTTTTTTTTTTTTTGTGTGTGTAACTGATTTAGGGACTATTTTGCATCTACTTCCACAATTAAACAGAGTAGCAACTTTACTATATACAATATATTTTACTAGGAAAATGTCTTGAGCTGATCACTGATTCTGCTGTGCGCCAAGACCTCCTCAGTCACGCAACTGGTGATCTCTAAGAAGTCCATTTTCCATGGCTAAATTTCTGAATTACAGCTGAAAATTTGACAGCACTGCCACATACAAACTGATACAAACAAAACAAGACAGGACTTATACAGAATAAGGATGTTTTTGTGACTGTTCACAGAAGTTTGACCTGTTTTTCCAAACATCCCAAGTACAAGGTTCTTGCCGCAAATGTATCATCTGGGAGAACCTGTGGTTGCCGTCAATGGCTGGCATAGTGTCTCCAGTGTTAAATGATCTTTAGGGTAAGAAAACCATACTGACAGCATATAATTTCTGTTCCTGAAGACCATCTCCCTTGAGAGACCACCTCTCGTGGAGGTACTCCTGCTGTTATGGTTTGTGGGCTGCTTTACTGTTTGGTGCAGTATTGTCCATGTGGAGTGAACATGGTGTTGGTTGCTGCGAATCCACCTTGCAGGCACTGGAACAGCTCAAAGCTGGAAGAGGTGCAGCGTCAATAACGATCCATGTATTAGCATGCCCAGCAAAATGGAAATAGAAGGACACGATGTGCCAGCTCAAGTCAATAAATAAAGCAGGAGGAGGCTGTCGCTGACCAATTCTGGGAGTTCAGGAATGTCCCGGGGAAGTGACCCAGCCAGTGCTGAGACAGCTGCAGCCTGCCACTCGTGCTGCAACAGAAAAACTACCAATATCCCAGGCACTGAGGATAACCACGCTGCAGGTCACTGTAGAGATACCAGTTGTGACGTGGCAATGTTACTGTGTCCTTGGGTGACGCCATACTCCGCATGAGGGAAGGATCTCGTGTATAAACTTACTGGGGGCCATTAGGGGAATGTAATTGATTTAGAGACTGTGAGGATTCTCAGTTTTCAGGGTGCCCAGTTTGTGATTCACAGCAGCGTGGGAAATCTGTACTCAAATACTCTCGGTTCCTATTGATTTAATAGGACTGAGGTTCTGGCTAAGAATGCCATCCCTCCAATTTCTGAAGCTAAAAATATTTTCAGTCTCTGTATGGTATGCCACATATGCGCAACTGAACCATAAATTATAAGGATAGCTATCAAAAATCAAGGGGATTTAATATGACTTCAGCTTTTAGCCTAATAAACAGTACGTGCTATCAAAGCATCAATTTTTATGCCAAGTAGATGGTGACAGCAAGGAAGCAACACACCAGGCATGTTGTCATCTACTGATAAATTGCAAGGTGAAAAGATGGCCAGGCAGGTTTGGGGCATCTGGGTCACTGTACTTCAAATTAGGCATTTAAAATATTTTCCCCAGGGAGAAAGATAAAATTGTTTTCTCTTATATGACTGTGAAAATAAAATTTCTTTCTGTGTAATACTGTAACATTTGCATCATAGGGCTTTATTTGATCAGTCATTTTGTTGAAATACGTAAGTGAAGCATCATATTTGCAGCAAGTTGGTGTATGTGTTCAAAGGATTAAAGTAAGGGTAACCTCTTACAAATCTGCAGGCTGTTCTGTTCAAACCCACTGTGCCTTAAAATATCTCCTACTCATTTTGGTTTATTAGCTCAGGAGATGTTAACAGAGGAAGTTTTCATGCAAGGACAAAAATTCAGCTAATGTTCCCTTCCTCTCACTATTTCTGTGTACATTTTATTTGTTCATATTTCTCATAAGAGTTCTCTTAAGAGTAAGAGTTCTCTTACTATAGTAACCCTTCAGTGCATAAGCTTATGTAGAGGAATAAAAGTAAATACAGCAAATTTAATTGGACTATATGTATATTCAGTGAAATGTGGTAAAACAGTCCTGAAATTCCATTCTCATCTGGGAATGGGTATTGCTTTAGATTCTGCCCAGTTTCTTAAATATTACCAAAAAATGACTGACAGTGTTACCAATAATATTTTGAAAAATTTACTGAAGAACCCTCAGATGTGAAGATCTGTAAACACGAGCACCTTCCAGAGCTGCAGGCTGAACTGACGTGTCTCATGCATTCAGATCTTGTCACAGATACCCCTGGTGACAATTGCCACCAAATGCCAGCTCGCCAAGAAAAGGTCTGTTGTTTTACAATCTTGCCAGCTGAAAAAAAATTCTTCTGCTCTTTCTGTGACAGGTGTCTTGTCCTGTGCTGGAGTTTCAGATCATTGAGATCCTCCTCCACTCAGTTGGTTCAGCTGGGCTCTGGCAGCAGTCACACATTTATCCTTTGTTAAACACACTTGTCTAAGCAGCAGCCAAGTGACACTCATCAGGTGGCTGGGAGTAGTCAGCGTAGCTCGCCTTAGCTTGGGGCTGGAGTGATTACTCACCCCTACTAGAGAAATTCCACCCATTAGAAATCAAACTTTGATTTATGGAGAAAGCAAATATACAGAAATAAACCAGACAATTAATTCAGTTTTTTCTCTGTTTATGAAGCACTTCTCTTACAACTGGCTGAGACTGATTTTTTTTTTAGGCAATGCTCACATTTCCCATTGTCATTAAGGGCAGCTTAAGACTGGCTGTCATCAACTAAACACCTTATTTCATTGCAGGTAAAAGGAAAATTGTTATTTAAACTAGAAAACCTCAAGATACCTATGAGGTATAAATTTTTAAGTAAGCTTCAGTCCCTGGTAAGTCACCAGGAACGGGGGGCGGTGGAGAGCCACTTTTCCAGGGTCTTGCAAACCGCAAGTGGGGCAGTCAGGAAGAGCACAGCCTAAAAGCTCACCATCAGCTGTGTACTTCCAGTTACTTTTCAGTGTGATCAAATGTATAAATATGTTCCTGGTCTTTTACTCTTTCTTCTCCTGGTTCAATGTAGTACATAGAGGTTCCTTCCACACTGAGGGAAAGCCTGGGTCTGCTGCTCCTTGACAACTCAAGGTCAAACAGAGCCAGCTCAAGAGTGGACAGATACCTGTGAGGGCAGCCCGCAGGGAGCTGCAGGTCACTTGCTCTGCCTGTGGATGAGGAGATGGGTCTTGACTCTTCCCTGTCCCAAAACAGTCTTCCCTAGTGTCTGGAGAGAAGTCCAAGTTATAGAGGAGGCAACCCTGGTCCAGATCACGGTATCTCCATGCATCACTCTTCAAAGCAGAAAGCCCTGTTCTCAAATGCTTCAACACCTTGTCCTCCTGTGATCCTCCATCCTCCCCCCCAGCTAGTCCTTCCCACTGGTGCAGGAGGTCCTGTCCCTCACCCATCCCTTTTCATTTGTTCCTTCTCCAAAGCCCCCAGAAGCTGAAGCTGATGTGGGAGACAGGGAGGAGGGAGGAGGACAGCAGAGGACCCCTGTCAGGTATGCAGAAGGGAAGAAAGTAGTTACCCCTCTCCCTGCCAGCTCCTCGAGCTCTTGCATCCCTGTGAAACCCCACCTCTCGGCTAAGAGAGCTGACTCATTTACTGCAGCTGTATAGGCAAGACCGTGTGGGAGACCAGTTGTTCCACAGTTGTGTGACTGGATGGAAAAGTGGAAAATGGGAGAAAGGAGCTATAGAGAGGAAACGTAAGTAAACGCTGAGGCGGAAATGAATAACACTATGCACTAATTGTCTGTAAAATTTCATCTTTTAAATATTATGTCAGTGTTCTGTTTAAACATGTATATGAAATTTTTAATATGCACACATAGCCAAAGGCAATAATCTTCAAAACAATAAAGGAAAAAATAAGTTACGTCTTTTTTCTCATATGCTGAATTTCAGCCCTGAGAGGATTTTACTATCAAAATTATAAATCATTGGTGCATTACTGTTATAAAATAAATGTGAGAGTCATAATTTGAAATGTAACTCCTGAAGGAATTGGATGATCTTAGATTATTAAAATATTTTTATATTCGCAAACAGAACAAGCAAAACAATCTGTCATGGTATTGGCCAGCTAATTTTTCAGGACTTACTTTTTCCTGTTTGTTTTAGCAGTAGGTACGATGCATACAATCTGGTTTCGATCTCCTAAAGAGAGTGTTATTTGATGAATATGTGCTATTCTCAAAAGGGTCTTAAATACCTCTGTTTCCAGGAATAGATTTTCAAAGCAGTGGTTGCTTGCTGTCATATACCTTGAGCAGAGGAACTGTCTGTGTGTTAAGTTTTCTTTTAGATTCAGGGTCCTATGCCTTCTTCCAAGTACAAGGGACCGGCTGCGCCTCCTGGCACCAGCCAACATCCCACTCCCCGAGTCCAGCACAAGCTTCTATCAGGGAGGTCTGTGTGCCCGCAGCAAACTTCTTTTCAAATAAAAAGAGGTGATGAGCGATGCATGCACCAGGTAACTGAATTAGCCAATGCATCGCTCAGAGAAGGCACATTTCCTTCTGCCTTCAAAAGCGTAGTCGTCTGACGGGCAGCACAGATTCTCAATGTAAGATATGTTGGTTGTCACCATTGGCCAGTGTCAAATCCTCTGCTCCTCAGCAGGATCCTAATGAAACTGGCCAAAGGAGAACTAGTATCTCATTGGACTGAAGTCAATTGACGTTTTAAATGTTAGCTGAGACAATGTGGATTTGGGGCACTGCACATCAGGGACACTGGACAGACTGCAAAATATGACACAAATGGCTGTTCCCCCAAAGAGAGAGAGAGATCCCTTCACTTCTCCCACACAGGCAGTTTACAGAATCTTTTTTCCTATAATGTTGAGGACCAGCCTCCTTTCACCACTGTTACTGGGGACTCTTGAATGTTACGCACTCTTGAAAATCAACCTAACAATGCAGAAGTCTGACTTCAAAGAGCTATTTTTTAAGGGTGTGCTAAATTTCATTTTAAAACTCAATTTCTCTACTTATGTAAATATAGATAAAATATTTCATACGGATACATTTATAGGTAAATGTATTTATAGCAAATCTGAATTATTTTATCTTTTCCTGATGTGCATCAGCACCCACCTTAACTAAGTGCAGGCTGCACTTCTTTTTATGCTAAATACATATACTTTCTCACACTGCATGCATACCACACCAAACTGCTGTAACATTTTAAGTTTGCAGATGCATTGCAGCAAATAAATTCTTGCAGGCACTAAACATAAAAAGAATATATAATTATAAAAATATTCTTCTAGAGGATGAGAAAATTCATGTCATATTAAAAATAGCTATTTTTTGCTACTAGGGGCAATTTCCATTTTCATTTAGGGTATTATTTGCAAAAGGAACAGGCTAGGATATTCAGGTTCTTATCTTGTGTAGTAAGATGACTTACTTTATGAAAAGATTTGTCATACATTGTGCCTAGATGTATGAATGTATATTTAGTGTTATTGTAGAATACTCAATCACGGTTCCGGTGTCAGGAGAAATTCCTCCTAGGTAGTTTTTGATCCTACGGCATGAATGTGTGTGTATATACAGGTAATACAGAATCGAAACTGGGATCTTTGGAAAGCAGGGCACCTCCCAGCTTGCTGACTGTTCCAGTTTGGTCAGGCCAGCAAGTGAGTGTGCTACTACAGCAAAGTTAATGGACTGTTCTGATATACCAGAATACTTCTCAGAAGTGTAAAACTCAACACATTAGCAATATGATCACAAAAATCTGCTCAGGGAGTGAGATAAGAGGTTGAATATGTCTGCATAAAAAACCTGACAACAAAAACTACTTTTCATCAATAACTTCTGCACTGTAACTTTCTCTTTCCCTACTCCCTCCCCATTTGGACTGTTTTATAGGGTTTTTTTAATACATAGTAAATGCAATTAATGGGCATTAGGTTCACTCCTTCATAATGGATCATACGATGTTATCATATCAAACGCTGAAAATGCTTACAGAAAATTCCTTTTAATGCTAGCAATATATCTTAACTGAAGCATGCAAGGGAGCATAGTGTAGGGTTTTTTTTCTGTAGTTGCAAGAGGATGCTAAACAACAGCAGATTAAAAAATGTAAATTTCTGTCTGCAGTAGCAGCCTCTGGTGTTTGCAGGTTGCTCTGCTTTTTGCAGACGCAAAAGTGTATCCTCGTTCCACGCTCGACATTTCAAAGGTGAACGCTGATGGGTAGTGAAATAATTACCAAGGAAAGATTATGAACCATTTCCAGATAATAAGCTTTTTTAATTAATAAATTTCATTGCCACTTTTATATACTTATGGTTAGTGAACTGTGAAAAATCCTTTTACACTTCTAGTAAGCTCTGTGGCCGGAGCTATCAGTGGTGGTGAGAACCGGCCAAGGTATTTGCCTCTACTGGGCAGAAGACTTCTTGCATTCCTTCATTTTTGGGCTAACTACAGCAGAAAATCAGCAGTTTGAAAAATCCACTTAACCACTTTGTTTATATCTAGAAAAGACATAGTGTCTTTTTCTATTTATATAAAGGAGGAAATAAGAAATATCTATTTATATAAAGGAAGAAATAAGAAATGTATGAGCTCATATATGGAAGGATTATGAATTCACAATGGCAGTTTGTGTCTTATGTCAGTAGGGCTGCCATGAGGGCTTTCCAGATAGTCTTCTTCTGCTGCCTTCCCCTCCTGTGTCCTAAGGTTATTTTAAAACCTTTTATATCCACGTCAGAAACAAATACAGGTTTTTTTTCTTTGGTGGAGAGAACCGACTGCAGTATAGGTTTGGCCAGACGGCACCCGAGGGGAGGGCAGTGGTCAGTATTGGTGACAAGTCACAGTGGGTTGGCCTGGGTGGGGTACAGCAGGATAAATTTGAAAAATGGACAGAAAGGGGATTAGAACAGCCGCAGCTAATGGGAATTGATCTGAGGGAAGAAAATAAGGGAGTCTTACACAGAAGTTTTGATTTGGGAGCATGAAGCCTCAAAGCAGCCAGATCTGCAAGGAGAAGGCAGTTCTAGGGTAAGGGAGGATTAAGACCCTTGGGGTGGAAAACCTTTATGAAATGCAGACTTGGGGGTAGCAAAGAGATACCAGGGAGCCCAATGGCAGAGATTGCTGTAGGATTTCAGCTGTGAGGTGAGGAGCTTAGGGACTGGGGAGGTAGCGGGGACAGCCCAGATTGGCCCAAGCAGGCAGAGCGACAGTGGTTTTTCTGCTGTATGTATCAGTCATGCTTTTGGGACATTTTCAGAAGGGAAGTCTCCCAGTCTCAGCAGAGGCACGTCCCAGTGTACAGAGACAGGAAGGGTCTGACAGCCAGACACGACACAGGGAGGGGGCTGTGATAATGGAGGTGCGGTGGGAACACGGGGCTGCCTTTCCCCAGCTGGCAATATGCTATTTTGCAATAGCGCGGTGTGTAAGAACAGGAGGTGGTGCTACTGTGGGATGAATGTGAAGATGAAGTAAAACTTTCTGTTAAATGTTTTATCGTTTTGCAAAGTTTTATTTGTAGCAGCATATGTGGAGGAGAGGAGGGCAGGTAATTTGGATTCCCCTGTTGATGCTTGCCAAGTCCTAACCATAAAATCAGCCCTTATTTCAGTTCTGTTTCCTTTTTAGGTTCTTATTTAAATCTTTAGTCTGTTTGGTTCCTTTTATGCCTTGCAGTTCCTCACAAAAATGAGTCTACTCTTCCCTGCACAGTGCTCCCTTCCTCTCTTCCATAGTCTGATCCAGGCTTCACTAATTGAGAGGTTTCACCCACACAGTTGGCAAATTTGGCTATGTAAGTCTTGCCATTTAGTCTTCATTATCTTTGGTTTTGGCATCTTTACTTTCCTTTATAACAGGTTCATCTCTTCCTTTCTGTAGATAGGCACCTTTTTTCTCTTCTTTTTAAGATGTAGTTAGCTCTTTCCTGCTTCATACAACCACAGACTTCATGGTGTTTTTCAACTTGATTTGCTGCCTTATTTAGTTATCTTTTTTTTCCTGTCACCATATAGCACTAAACAATCCATTTTCATATGCTTCTACCTCTCTCAGATTAAATTCCTTCTGTATCTGTTCATATTTTATTACATATTTTGCAACAGCTGTTATAAAAGTAGTACGCAACTGAATTTCTGGCCATAAAACGATAAAACTCAGACTTTCTCCAGTTAAATTATCATGGAATTTGTTTTCCACTGTGTTTTACAGTTGGCCAGAATACGAAGATATTTGCTGGTTGTAACTGGGTAGCATCTTTCTATTCCCTAAAACAGAAGCCTAAAACAGAAGTGCTGAGGTTGTTTTATATGGCCGATATTGGTCAAAAAGCTCTGCAAGAATGGGGTTTCTAGATCGTCATCATTATGAGCCACTACGATGGGGTTTTTTTTTAAATTATAATGAATAATAGAAAAATCCTACATTTTTATTTGAAATAAATATTCCAGGGATTCATTGGCAATTTTCATCCTTGCGTCATTAAATTGTCAAAATAGCAAGATACTCTTTTTTACAGCCCACAAAGCAATACCTCAAAGATTCAAGACGTTACTTTTCAAGATGCAGAAAATAAACTCCCCAAGTTGTCATTAACTAAATAACTTGAATACAACAATAGTGACAGCCTGGTTTCCACAGTGCTATGCAAGTGTAACTTGCAATTTTTTAAATACGTTTATAAAGAGAAAGCAAAAGTCAATTGAGATGTTTAGTCATAACTCTTAGCAGACTTGTTCAAAAAAAAAGGCAAGCTGTTCAGTATATACTTGAGGATAAACAACATTTTCAGTGTCATTAGCTGTAATAAGAATATAAAATATCTGAAGCCAACTGACTGAAGTGTGTCAGTCATTTTAGGATGCTGAGCTGTGTAAACTCTATTGAATAAAGTGGAAAACTAGAAGTGAAAATTAATTAATCTGAAATGTCCGTATTTGAATGGACATTTTATATTACTCTGTTCATCAGGATACAGAAATAAAATTCATCTGACCTTAAGAAATAGCCTTCATGAGATCTAATTATACTTCGTACATTAGGACATGATACCTACATTGCATTATGAAGCTGGATCCACTGGGGTAGTACAACCTTAACCTATTTAGTGTACTTGATTTCTTCGCCTTTAATTTCTCAGTTTTGTTGTATTTTCTTCTACGTTAATACTTGGCTAAATAGTAATGTTCAAGGCCCTCAGCATGTCTTTCATAAAATGCTGTTGATTAATATTAAAGTGCCAATTCCAGATAAGAATTTAGTCCTGATTCGGGACAGTGTCATTTATTGACTAATCATCATCTTCTTCAGTAATAGTTCATCCTTGAATTGCTCTTGTATTGATTATTATTTATATTTAAAAGTAATAATAAAAATGAACTATTTTGGCTTTGAGTCTATCAACTAGAATACATTCTAACTTTGTCTGAAATTTTGACTGAATAATAATAATAAATTTTGACCCTCAGTTGTCCCTCTTATTTTTACTCATTTTAATGTAAGCTTGACTCTGGTCTTTATATGAAGCATCAAAACTGAATATGAATGTAAAGAGTCTTTTAAATGTATGTGGTACAGCATTCAAGAGACTTTTCTTTACGATGACAGAAAGAGACAAAGGCAGTGCACTTGCAACTAGACCATGAAGTTGATTCTCATAATCATTTAGATTCAGGTCTCCACTTAGCACAAATTAGCCTCCCTCCTAAGTGTATGAGACTATTCCAATTCTTTACTTCTGTGCATTTGTCCCTGGTAATTTAACTTTGTTATGTACATATTCAGTCCTTCCGATAAGAAATTCATAGTACATTGCAACATTACAACTGAAGAGTTTTTTAGAATAAAGTTTGAACATTTCTTCCCAATAATTACACTGGGTTTTGAATCCAAAATTGAATTCATGAATAAAAATGTGTGAACAGGAAACCATCTGTGTCTGTTAACTGCTGAACACATTGATTCTCTTGGAGATTGATTGCTACCCCAGTAAAATAGGCACTTTTTTTTTTTTTTCAAAGTATTATGTGACATGGGACAAAGTTTAGCAAATTACATTCATTCTGCATTTTCATTTTTCCCCTTTTATCATTTAGCACAGCTGAAACACACTACAGAGCACTAAGTAGTATAAAAACACAGCAGTTTCACCCTGCCTGAGCACGTCACTTGAAAACTTCTGGTTTATATTTGAATCCTGCCATCTAAGAGACAAAGGCTTAAGTCTCTCCAGATAATGGAATGTGTCTTAGATGGGTGAAGCTTCAGTAATGTCAAGGGATTCATGCACTTGCTGTATAACTGCTATTCTCCTTTTCTTGCTTTTTTGTTTCTGACTTATTTGAAGAGTTGATGCATCTTCTTTGGATTCCACTCTATTTACCAGCCTTCCACATGTGGCTAACTGAACAAAAAGAAGGACAGAAGGACAGTTTATATAGTTTGGAATGATACTGGTCCTTAAGGCAGCTTTATTTTGAATTAACACTGATTTATCTGAAGAAGTAGGCCATTTGTCAGAAACTTCATTCTACTGAAATAGAAAGGGAACCCTAAAGATTGTTGGAAATGAGAACAAGTCAACTGCTTGCAAAAGGGAAAACTGAGCTTCATCACTAATTAAATTCGGCTCTGGCTGAACAACCCTCAGCCAAAATAGACTAAGAATAAACAAGAAAGTTTCTATCTACTTCTTGTGCTCTTCTAAGCAATGGCTCTTCTCCAGCAATTGGAGGAAACTCTAAGATAATGTTGCTATAATTAAAGGCAAGAGGAAATAACATGGAATGATGTGTATTAGTAAACAGGTACCTCCTGGGCTATTACACCTGAATATTGAATAGATATACTACATTCTAACACTGTCGTAAATCTTACATTAGTTTTATTCAACAGCTTTTAAAGTCTTGCAGATGTACCCATTACTCAGGGGTACTGTGGAAGCTTTCTAAAAGACAGGGTATTTTCTTAATTATGATATTAAGTATGAAATTAACGATTCCCTGTATAAGCTGAGATACGCTATAATGTCACTGCAAAATATAGCATTAACTTTAAAAAATAAAAGAGTAAACAAGTTCTAAATGGTAATCAACTGGTCAGGGAATGATATGCAGCATTTTTTTAAGAGGATATAGCAAACTTTTTAACTTGCTGGTAGTTTTGAAGGAAAAGATAGAAATTCATTCACTTATTGCTTAGAAAAACAATTGTATGGAAGTATGTCTTGTCAAATTAGAAACACTTCATTTGAGTTGTTTCTAATCAGGTTGTATAGAGCAAATAAATTCAGACTCTTCAGCAAAGTTTTCATATTGCTAAATAAATTTGTCTGTGTTCTTTATGGCTTTGACTCGTATTCTGGGGTTGACATTCAGAGATGTGAATAGATTTTGGAATCAAAATTTTCCTCTTTCAAATATTGCCTAAGCACATGGTTTATGTAGATGGAGACTGATTAATTGTCCTCAAGAATATAGGCAAGAAAATCCACACTATTTTGCACTGAGTCTTCCAGTTTCTTTCTTCATAAATCTTCAGTATAAATACTTGCACTGTATTATTATAGTTCTTCAAGATTTTACAAGTTACTGATGAATATTAAGTATTAAAATGCTTGAAGTTCAAATTCTGAAGTGTGAGGCCTCTGACTGAAGTATGGTTTCTATAGCATGTGTTCTGCAAATACTGTAGTTGCTCAGGTCAGTGGTATACCAAGCTCTCCTTTCTTGCAGGATTTATCCACTTTCTTAAGACTTTCGACTATCTTGAGGATTTATCTGCCATTCTGTCCTTTCAGATGTAAGTGGAAACTGGGAGTCAGTCAAGGTCCAGTGCCGAATGAAAGCAGTATCACTCAGCTGGGGGTACAAGTACCATGCCAAACAGTCTCTCTGAAAAGAAATATAATGCACTCATAAAACAAACAAAACATATAGTAAACAGTATCTGAAATATTGTCACCTCCCTAGCAATGTTCTTCCTACATCAGTGTTCAGCATTGTTTTACTTTTCATAATCAAGAAATTAAAGTTTAATTTATAACATCTACATTATAATAGTGTTAGAATAATGCTAACAATTCTATACTCTTTTACATGCATTCTTTTCCCCCACGGATTTTCTTCCAGTTGTATCAATTTGCATCAGCTTAAAAGGTGCAGTGTCATTTGAATTTCATCATATCTTAAAATAAGGAGCTTCTCAGTCAAAAATGAAATAAGTGAAAATCCCAAATCTCATTTATAACCTACAGCCTAAGAATAACTTTTTGATTAAAGGCAGGTGATCTTGTAGTCAGATTGTAAAACATTTTACTGCTTTTTGTAAATTTATGTGACTGAAGCATTCCATATTAGTAGCAGCATATTTGTTTTGTGCTGAAGATTTCTCAAGGTTTTTTTAGTGCTCTATTTTGCTGTTCATGTTAAGCAGATTATATCCATTATATTCATCATCCCTTTTCTAGTTGCATAGCAAGGATTAAACTTCACTTTTTACATGCAGGTAATAAATTATCTGACTTCTGAGTGTTCCGAGTTGCTCCTTGCTCCTGCTGAAGTAAATGTGTGATGCCTACTTATCATTTGTTTTCTCTTCTGATGGGCTAGCAAACTGGAATTCAGCTGAAATGCTCCAACAGTCAGACACAATGCAATAAAAATATCCATCTGCATTTTGAAGGATGTTGCTAAATGAAACTGTTATTAAAGAAAAATCAACTGTAATACTAACTCCTAGCATACTCTTTGAAGCTGTTTTCCTTAGCATAGGGGATATAAAGTTAACAGTATATATTGCCATAAGGACTAAGGGACCATGAGTTCATCTTGAGAAACCAAAATGTATTTTGATTATCTATGGTCTTGCTTAACTTGACTTAACAGGCTCTTTTTCCTGTGGTATCAAGAAATAATTCCAGGTGATAATCCATAAATTATCACTGTGTTTTGCAAAGAGATGAATGCTTAGAAGCGCAGAGGTCAGTGGCACATTTCCCCATTTGTGAAGGATCCATTTAGACCCCACAGATATCAGAAGGGGTGCAAATTTCTTGCCTTTCCCAAGACCTCTAACAGGCAGTTCACCTCCTGATAGTCAACTGACAGCTTTAGGGAGGCTTCCCTTATACCTGAACCATATCATTTTCTAAACAGTCTCCTAAAAATCACATTTTAATAGTTTTCTGAAAAAGTTGTGTGTCCGGTTGCAGTAAGTTCAGTGCCTGCCTATCCAGGTGGGTAAAAAGGTTTTCAGAGAATTGCCCATCTTTAAAAAATAGTCAGACGGAACAAAAAATAACTTTATTTGTTGAAGTCCTCATCAAACTAAATGCTGAAGCTGTGAAATGTGAGGAGCGCATTATGCTCTTGGCACTGCAGTCTCCTTAATAGATTTCAGTAAATTACCCTCATTCAGTCTCCACAAGCCCCGGTGCCATTCACGTTCATGGCTCCAGGTAGCTGATGACAGCATGCTGAAACCAAAATGCTGATAGGACCCCAGCCTGTCTTTCTACCTGCCTTTTGCCCAAATTTCTGGACATTATATAGCGTCATCTGGTTTTGTATGGGGGACATTTATTCTTAGTAATCTGGTAGTGAACAACATATTTTCTGTTATTTTATGTTGGAGGAGAAGAGTAGATAAAACGTATGGATCAGTCAAACGTGAAGGATATTTTTTATACAAGAAAAGAAATAAGAGGAGTTCTTTTTTACCTCAAGCCATTCCGCAAGGAACTGGGATGAGGAAACTTCTTTTTTAAAATCCGAAAGAATAAAAACCATCTTAAATCATTTGCATTGTGAAAATCAATATTGTGAAGTTTAAGAGAGTAGGGGGGGAAGAGTTATTTATATGGTAAATGCTACAATTATTTTTTTTTCAGGCCACAAGTGACTGATGAAAACACGTCATCAACTGGAAAGTAACAAATACTTGGGACAGTCTCTTAAGGAAAGAACAATGAATTTGTTTGCAGAAGGAAATCTCAGCCTTAAATTGCTTCCATTTTTTCCAGGGTTGACTGTTTAAGCTATCATGCAAATATGCCAGTGACATTTCTTAGCTTTTTTTGTGAGAAACAGAAATCTTTATTACACCTTCATTGATTTTGAAAACACCATGTATTTTAGTGAAAAACTGTCTTTAGCTATACTAAGATTTTACTTATATGATTTTTATATCACAGTGCAAGTCTTTTCTTAGTAGCTGGGTCACAATATTTCATTCAATAGGAAAACAGAAGTTGCCGTGCAGAGTCAGACAACATCCAGCTACTCCAGCTTCCTTTCTTTAATAATGCCAATATCGAACACTTCAGAGGGAAGTTTAAGATCTCCACAGATGTGATATCAGACACAAATTAGCTGTTATCTGGGTATCTAATAATTAGATTGCTGTAAACTTTAAGAGCATGAAATTGTATATCCCAACATTTTTGTTACCAATTATTCAGAAAATTCTTGATATAAAAATATTTTTTTCTTTGAAATATGACTAAATTCTTTATTACATCTCAACTTTTATATTCACTTCAAGTCTGATATCCATTAACAGTGATTGGGTTACAAAATAGGAAGAAATTAAATTTTCAATGTCCCTTGCCCCTTAGCGTTCATTACTTCATTCATGTTTATCATGTCTTTACTATGTTCTTCTGTGTTTGACTTGAGACTGCAAAACATTTTGATTAAGGAACGAGAGCAATGCAAATCACTATGGCATATAGTAAATAGATTAAGACTATCTAACCTGTGGATTTCATGAAGCAGGTGTATTTGGGGAATCAAAGTTGATATGGCAAGTTTCTGTTGAAGTTTTATGAAGAACAGTTCTTGTCAGGAAGAGGATACTAAGTAGCGTTTCCAAGCTGTTCTGTGACTTGTCATACTTAGTAAATGTTGGGCTATAGCAAACAGTGTGTACCTGAGCAACAGCCAAAGAGCAGGTCATGCATCCCCTGGCAAGGACTGCAGTCTCTACATAGTCTCTCAGGGAAGAAATACTGACTTTGATGAGCTTATACTGTGATATTAATGAGGAATTCTTTTAATTTCAGTTTGCACCCAAATACAGTATATAATTTCACATATAGCTGTAATTCTCCCAAGACATAAAGCATTTGATCTTTACACTTGTGACACACCTCACTGTATGTTTTGATAAAGAATAGAAATAAATCCTATTGTTATTTTATATATACATATATGTATTCTTTAGTGCATTATGGATGTAAAACCTTCCATGGCAATGGTTAACTGTGATAGTTTGCATACAGGTTATCAGGTAGTTACATATTAGAGGTGTCGGGGTTTCGTAATCAGTTACTTTGAATTCAAGATCCCTTAGCATTTGGAATTTAAATTGCCAAATTAAAATAATTTATGAAAATGTTACTGCTACTTTTGCAATTACACAGTACATGTCATCATGAAAAGTTACTGCATATAACATGCACAAAGAAAATTAGCAAATCTTTATTAACTGGGCAGGTGGCATAGGGAGCAGATTTTGGAATTTCTGGGGTGTAGAAATTGAGATCAGAGTAAAATTGTTGAAAGCACATCTAATTTTTAAATGTCAGTTTGACATGCATATATATTTTGCTGAAAGTCTTCAGGAAGTAGTTATTGAGTAGCCAGATTTTTAGAGGTGCAGATTGATACTTAGCACAATTTTCAGAAGCACCAGGAGGAGCTGAACTTTCTCCGAAACCCATAGGTTTATATTTTCAGTACGTGCTGCTGGTGTATTTTCCCTGCTCAGAATTTTCAAGGCTAATTATTACAGCAGCTTGTTCTTTCTTCCCATCTGTGTGTTTACCTCTGAGCAGCTGAAAAGATCAGGACTGTGCAGGCACACTCCTGGGTGGATTATTTACAAAAAGCATGTATCTGTTACAGCTAGTAACTCCCATTATTGAGATAATTACAAGATGTTTATGAAACACTGTGGAGATGATGTAGTTGAGACTACAAGGTCATTTGGCTAAAGCCACCTGCAGAAAGGAGACCCTGAAGCCGGTGGCCCCCGAGCTCAGAAGTGGACATAATGGCCAGAGCGGGTTTTCCAGTATTTTGCAGCAAGAGGCATATTATATGAAAGTATTTTTCCTCGTAACATTCTTTAAGAATACATACACACAAATTAAGATTTGACTGTTTAATAAATGAGTATGAATAAACATAGCATGAACCTGATAATTTTTAATCAAGACTTGAATTCAGAGGATAACAAGCATTCAGAAAATGTCTTCTGAACACATTTGTGATATAAACAGGCTTCTCTGGGTATTTGTAAACCACAGATCATGATGGTAAAATTCCCAGCTGTACAAAAGAATCATCACAGACCACACACTAGCATGAACTTTTAAGTAAGTCTCATAGTTTTAGACCCCTCTCAGTTTTGTGGATTTTGGAATAAGCATTTCTTAAAAAAAAAATTTTTTAAAAAAAAAAAAAAAAAAAAAAAAAAAAAAGGCAATTGTAAATATATTTTCCTACTGCTTGGTTTTCTACTGCATTTACTGCATTAACTCCTGCAATCAACCAAACAGGTACAGGGCTTATTATAGCTACAGTATCATCACAACTAAGCTTTTAAATGAGAAAAGTGAGACAATTGTTTTCAAAAAAATTAAGATATCTGTCTTAAACATTCTGTTGCATTCAGAACCTATACTAAAACCAAAATCTTCTATTTAAAGGCTACATCTAACACCTTTTCATGTTCCAAGCCTCTTTTGTCTGGCTAACCTAGTCCACGAGTTATCTTAAGGGACTGAGCCAAAGCTAATATAAAATCAATTGAAGGGCTCCCTTTGACTTTAATAGGTTTTAGATCAGTCTGAGATGCACTGTGTTATAAACCTGCTGCTTATAGCCCCAGTGGAGTAATTTTGCAAAAGTTTTATAGCTGGAGAGAGGTCGTACATCCACTGCACACATCCGACTGTGGGTATTCCTGCTGCTCGGGGGGCTGCACCACAGGTGGCTCTAGGGGACGTGCAGAGCTTCCCAGTACAGCAAATACCCCTGTGGCTTACTGGATTCTTTGGACGTCTGGAGATGTTGCTGGATTTAGATGGTTCAAACAGCTGGCAAAGGCCTGGTGATCTTTTCCCGTTGCTTCCAGAATGTGTTTGGGCATGTGTTTGTATGAATGTGTGTTTATGCTCATATGAATGAGTCTTGTTTTGCACATTACATTACTTGATAATCGCAACTCTCATTTACAGTTTCATGGAGAGCAAATCTATGGGGTACAGCATATTTCCCCCCTTAATATGTACAGAGGAGACTAATAAACTCATTTAGTGTGCTGTTAGGTTTGTGTAACTAGAAATATTATGTCTACAAAGTGTTCTGGATACTTAGGTTTATTACTTTGGCAGTCACAATTTGCTTGATGATATTTCAGAGAGTATGTAAAATAAATGAGAACTCTTCCATTTATGTTGGCTTCCTTACTGATGAGCATGACTTGTTAATTTTTTTTTTTTTTCTGGCTGGCTGTGGAGTTTGACTCCATCTGACAATGAGAGAAAATTTGGCTGTATTTTATAGGAGAAATTTTGATTTTTTTTTTTCTGCTTACTGATTTTGTAATCCACAATTATATGAATTTTTATCATAATGCAGGCTTCTATTAATAATACATTAATTATATTTAATATTCAATTTAAATGTATATCAATATATGGGGAAAATTATATTTAAAAATAAAGGTGTCTAGTTAATTGAAGCTTAATTTATATCAATCAAAACATCACAGTGAAGCTCATTATCTACAGTTATATAGAAGGCATACTTAGAAATGAATTCTTAGCAGTCTCTGACTGATTGTCTTACCATTCATAGTCAGTTGTTCTTGATGTAATTAGGAATGTAAGCAGAATAAATATTTTTCTTTCTCTTTCTTTCTTTCTTTCTTGCTTTCTTTCTTTCTCTCTTTCTCTCTTTCTTTCTTTCTTTCTCTCTCTCTCTCTCTCTTAATCCCCAGTGAGTTTTACCAGGTTATAGTGCTTTTGCTATTTTAGGGATTTTCCTTATTGATTTCCATATGTGCCCTGGAGGAGGCTAATTATAGATGAAAGCAAAATTCCGGAGAGCAAAATGCCCATTTGGCTGTTCAAGTTGCTGGTGTCACCAAGACGTCGTGTTACCTCCTGTCTCAGCTCTGCTCCCTTCTTCTCTCCCTCCTCTGACTAATGGAGAACAGTAGGGGTTGCCCTTCTCTGGTGGATATTCTGCTGAAATGAAAATGGGCAACACAGTGGTTTCCACCAGTTTGCTGAAACTAAAATAGGAGGCTTTGGGTTTCATTGCAATGTTTGTGAACAAGCAGGCGTGTGTTCCTCGTTCCCTCTCCTCCTCTGCTGCTGACTTGATCTCTTCTGCATTCGCCAGTCTGCCACTATCCTGGTCTTTCAACCGAGACCTTGCTGCAGTCCTCATCTCCCTTTGTTCCCAAACCCAGTCTCCATTTATCAGGTCCTAATGGCTGTCTGCCATCTCGGGTTGCATTGTTTGGGTCCAGGCTGATCTTCACACACTGCAGCAAATCTCTTCCGTCCCCCATCACAGTCCCTTTCCTTAAACCTAAACCCTATGTGCTTTATTTCTGCATTCCTTTTTTGTTGGTTCCCAGCCATAGACACTTCTCCCCAAAATTGCCATTCAGTCACATTCTCCTCCACTTCCCTCATTTTTTGTCTTTGCCTTTTGAGTCCTAACTGTTTCCTCACTACTTCAGCTGCTCGTTGGATCCGAGTCCTCCCACCTCCACAAATATCCATGGTCGGATTTTCCTACCCCTTGCTCTTACGTCAAGTATTTGTGGCAAATCTAGCCAGGTGCAGCCAGTACAAGGAGGATCTTTATCATTGTACCCCTGGCCTTAATCATGTTGATGTGATCTCTGGGGATGTTACCTGCCGTGACTCACTCACAGGAACTGTGTAGTTCCAAAAAAAATGCAAGTTGCACTTCACAGTGCCCTTATTCTAGTCCAGCTGTGTGTCTGTCGAAAGCCATGGCCTGGCTCATCGGCGACGTGCTCCTGTCCCAGCTTCCAAGTCATCTGTATTAGTAATTTGGCACCCACGTATTGAGCAAGATCAACTCTGTCATTTACTGACACAAAATGAACCTGTCAAAAAACCCTCAGTTTTCTCTTAGCTCTTCAGACTGATCCATATCACTGCAGACTCATAAGAACAATTAAATCTTATGCAAGGCAGGAGTCTGCTTAAAGCAGCCAAGTTGAGAGAGGAAAGAGAAGAGACACAGGACTTCCATTTTCGGCAGCAGTCTACCTTGCAGATCTAATCCATAAGCATTTGGAGTGGCTGCAGATGCCAGCAGTCTTGCATGCAATTCTGCTAACCCCATGTGCAACATTCCAGAAAATGCAGAATTTTCTAGCACTTCACTTTGCCATTAGGATCACTCAGTTAAAAAAAAGCTTGCTTTCGCAAGCTTATTTTTTTCCTTCTCTACTTTTCAGTGTTTTTGAAGGAATTATTTGGTTTCTCCTTGAACTGAGCAATCCCCACTCTCTGCCCATCTCCTGTCCCCTGGGAAGAACCAAGCTACTTTGTTCAAGCAGTCTTACAACACATGCTTAACTCTTCCTGTCTCTTCTCACTTTTCCTTTTTTTTTTTTTTTTTCCATAATGAAGTAAGTCAGCAACAGGGGTTCTTGCAGTTTTTCATTTTATGAACTTTTGGCCTCATTTATTAGTTCAGTACCTTAGGCATGGAGATGGTACTCAAAAGAAAACAAATGATCTTTTCCATAATTGCTTTGCACACACACACACCAAATGTTGAAGTATCTTAAGGGAAGGATTTTTATCCAGGTAATCATAACCTGAAATTGAAGCCATGACATGGAAAAGGGACAGATAAGTAGGAATGAAATTAGTACTTATTCAGGGTAGCTCATCCTTATCGTCATTCTGCACACTTCATTATGAACTATAGATCTGAAAAATGCTTTTCAAACTACAATTTCTAATGTTATAAAATACACTTTATCATCAGTTCCTCTTCTGACTTGTATACAAGGATAAATGAAGCAACTAGTTCCGCCACCTTTTTCCCATGGAAATGAGAAAAATTATAAATTTACTGATAAATTTAGGAGAGTAGTCTTAGCTATACAGTTTTCCAGCTATGTAATGGATAGCACTGAGGATCAAAGAACATATATTTACTTAAGTAGGTTTGCAAGGATGAGCAAAGAAACAAGTTTGGCAGCTGAAAGGGTTTCCGCTAGTACTTGGAACGCAGGAACAGACAAAAGAATAAGTGAATTTTTAAAAGTTAATTATTTTGGCAGCTGCAAAGTGTCCATCATCTACACTGGTGTGAGTACCGAGATGCGCAGGGGTGGCTACGCTTGGATGAGCACTCAGTGGTCTCTTAACTCTGTGCCACTGGCAGCAGCTGGAGGGGTGCCGGGTGGCAGCCAAGGGCAGAGCCTACTTTGCAGAGACAGAGGGCACCGTGTTAGAGGGCTCTACCTGTATTATAATGGAGTTAGAAAATACAATGCTACTATCTGAGAAATCACATACGTTCTTTTTTCAGCGTAAGGATCAGAGGCACATGCAGAGGTACTGCAGTAAATTATTCTGTCCCTTAAACCATAGATGTGAGCTTATAGGCGCTAATTGTCTGGGTGATGAGTGCTACGTATCTCTGATTCTGCAGTAGTCATTTATCAGTGGGGTGAATTCACTGATGAGTTGGTCTTTAGAATCTAACAGGGTGAGATTCATCATACCCGGCTTTAGCTGTCTACATCTGAACGAGCAGCTGAGGTTTTATTTCTAGTCAGTGATAAAAAATCGGAGATTTTGTAGCAAGATCAACATGTTGTATTTTAGATATTTACTTCAAGAGGATATATATATTAAGATGAATCACAGCTTGAAAGAGCTTTCCCTCCATGCCTAGAAAAGGTGTCTAAAAGTGACTAGTTCAATTCAGATGCAAATATATAAACATTTGATTTTGTTCAGAAAAATGCTGCCTGTAGCATTCACCACTTCCTATAAAACATTTGCCTTGCCCTTCGGGGCAGGGGTAGGAACAACACTCAATGCATCTTGTGAGTGTTGTTTAGTTCTCCAAAGTAACTTCACCTGTATTACCTGTATGTTTGGAAAAACCAGCATTTCTTGAAGGAAGGGACTACCTAGCCCTGCATCAACCACCAAAAAAATCAGGTTGAAACAACTGCTGAACATAAGAAGCTTATAAAAGAACCAAATAGAATGGTTCCAAATTCTATTTGCAGGGACCAAATAGAATGCTACCAAAGATAGCATCATTGGTGTGTTTTCCGAAGATAGTAACGTGAATATGGCAAAAGCTTTTATTACTTATGATGCACATGCCAAGGCATAATTCTTCATTAACAGCGACGGTTGTGTGAAAAGGCGCAGTTCTGTTGGTCTGAATGGGAAAGACATCATGCAGACGGTCTGTACTCCCTCCCCGGGCATCTGGCTGTAATGGTAACTGCAACACGAAGGATAGCCCAACATAAAAGTCCGCATTTCCCTGTTTGGTGTTGCTGCCTGTGGCTTTTCCCTACAGGATTATAACGTCCTGTCCTCGCAGTTTGGTGGAGCGAACAAGGCATGCTTCCTGCTGTCAGCAGTCGCCAAAACGCTGTTCTCAGGCGCTTTGTGCCCCGTGCTGACAGCAACCGGCGATGGCAGCCTGCGCCCAGCCAGGGCTGCCGCACCCCTCTTACCAAAGGTCTATTAAAATTAACCTCTCCACTGACAGGCAAAAATGTTGTGCTTTTTCCAGGACTGTCAAGGTACCTATCGCTAAATGTTTCTCTCCCCCCCGGAGTTGCATCGCCTGACTTCACATGTAGCCGGTTAGCAAGGTCTGACATCCCCTAGTCCACACTTTGACAGTATTTAGATGCCTTAAATGAAAAGCACACGCTTTGCATACACCAGAAGAGGTCTGAGAGGAACACACTTTCAGACAGGTTGAAGCCATCCAGGCAGTCTGTATAGTATGTTGCTGCTGTTTTTAAACGATGCAGTCTACAAATAGAAATGGCCTTTCCTGCGAAGCAGCAAAAGCAGGCTTGTTCTGTGAGCTACACCTGAGGCTTTCCTGCTGAAATGGTATGTAGAGAGAGGACAACAAATGGTCTTCTGGCTTACTATACAGAAGTAACATTTGAAATGTGTTATCAGACTTGCAAAGACTTTTGCCCAAATTTTAAAATCCTTTCTAAGCTTTAACCTAGAGGAAAATTTGTGCTGTTTGTTGAGTGTCTGATAGGTTTTGTTAGCTGTGAAAGCTCTAAAGAGGGGAAAGCATCATGGTAGTACCCGGTAAATTATTTCATTATTCGTCCAATTGCTAATTTCCTTAAAAACAGATAAAAACTACTGAGCTCTGGGCATCAATTATATCCGTAAACACGGAAGTGTTGGGTGTCACTGATTTTCAAAAATCTCTCTCGGCTTTCCTATTTTCCATGTTTTTTGGCTAGCTTAGCTTAGTTGCTACAGACGTAAGCTTCTGAGCAGAGCAGACATTTTTCTATAGCTTGCTTTGTTTTTCTAATTCTTTCATAAGCACTACAGTCATTACTGTTATTAGAAAACACAGGGGAAATTACCACCATCAAAAAACAAACGGTTTGTAAACATTGAGGGTAAATGTATTCCTTCGCATAAGCATTTTCAATTTGAAGCAAGTCCTATCATGGGCTGAAATAGATATTCCAGATTAGCAAGTAGTGCCTCTACATTCTTCTCTCTAAATAAAACATAACAAAACTAAATAAAAATTCTGTAAATGTAAATATCATAATGAATTTAGCTGTTTTGCTATATGGTTATTTCACGCTAGATTTCTGGTTTTTGTGTAATCTCCATCTAGTGACCTTCACGGTTGTCTCCTGATAGGACTTCTGTATGTGTGGGCCACTGCGAGCTTTGGCCAGGCCAGCCCTCCAGCCTAACTGTGTTCCCTTGCTTGCTGAGAACAGCATTTAACCTCTTGTGGGTATCCTCAGGTGTCAAGGCTTGATAAGCCTAGAATCAATCTAGTGAAAGTTCTTCTCAGTTTCTTTGGGGGGGAAAAAAAAAAAAAAAACAAGCAAAAAAAGATTAAAAAGCAAATACAAAGAAAAGAAAGGTATTCTGTTTTTTCCCCAGTAAGTTTCATCATTGCTAAGGAATTTAGATAGTGGGGTTTCATTTAGTTTAGTTAATTTTGTTCTCCCTTTTTTAGGAGACCTATTTGCTTCTTCACCCTCTACTCAATGTCATGTGCAATGCTGATAAAGGTCTTTGAACTTAGGTGGAGGTGGGAATTTGGTAGGACAGCTCTTACTGATTGCAAGGGAAAGTATGTGATTTCTTTGCAGGGGAAATGAGCGTACATGGACATATTTTACATGACTGCTTGTAGTACCCAAGGTGACTTAGTAAAGTTTACCTCTGGTTTTCTCTGCTGTACTGCCTCTCATGTACAGACTTCTGCATAAGTTCTTCACTTCCGTTTGTAGATGGCCACCAATATGTTTGTACTCTAATGACTTGGGACTTGTTTTGCTGCAATTCTGCACTATTCTTTCCATGGAGACATTCCAGTTCATCAGGCTCTGTTGCTGTGTAAACCCTTATGGCTATTTGCCCCTCCTTTGCAGTCTGTGTATGGTTCACATATGGTAGGAAGTTTAGACTCATGTTCTTTTCTGAAGGGTTGCCTCAGTCTTCAATGTGCACAGTATAGCTTGTCCACTATGTATAAACTGCTTCTTAGGAAATCTGACCTTTAAGCTTCTTCTGTAAGATCTGAACAGAACTGAGGGTGCACCATAACCAACAAAGCTGATAATATGTAGAATTTCGGTTGCAAACAATACTTCGACATTGCTTTTCTTTCCAAAGCAGAACAAAAGCAACTATCCAGCTATTCTCTGACTTAACTTTCTTCTGTAAAACATCCATTTATTAGAATGATACAAATATGACATTTTAAAATTTTCTTTTATTTTTATGTACTCCTGATGAGCAGGTAATGCTTCTACATTCTTCTCCTCAAATAAAACATAACAAAGCTAAATAAAAATGCTTCTGCAATAAGACTCAAACAAAATAAAAAGTAGAAGGGGAAAAGAACGGCAGTCTGTACTTTTGTACTTTATCAGCTTTAACGTACTGTGCTGGACATCAATTGGTAATTCTCACTGGGATAAATATAGTAAAGGAACTGTTCTCGCAGCAATAAATACGCACAATTCGATTTAATACTGATAGGGAATTATGTACACATACTCTTAGACTAGAAGTATAAGGTAAGTATGAGCAGAGAAGTTACTATGACCCAAAACCATGGAGAAGAAATGAAGAATCCTATCAACTGCATTGATCCTAGGGAAAATTTGCTAACGGTTCCTCATATATCTGTAATTTCAGGAGTGCCTTTTGAGTATCAGAAAGTGATAGCAAAGATACTGAAAATATTTCCTATAAACTGATTTACTGGAGACAGCAATGATTATACTTTGTTGGTTTTGTACTGCCAGCCATTCTAAATCTCTCGTGGAGAGGAAATCCTTTCTGTCATATGCAATTCATGTTCTTACGATTTAGGACTTCAGAATTGATATTTGGCAAAGACTTACTGTCGTGAAATAGGGGAGATGATTTTTGTTTTGATGTGGGATGAGGTCAGGAACATGCCTTTGCTGCTGCACAATTCCTGTTTTTATCAACAAAAAAGAACATAGTACTTAATCTTGCCTCCTTTGAAATTCATAATTATAAGCTCAGTACCATTTATGGAAAGTTAAATGACAACTGGAGAGAAGTCTATAGTGATTAGGTGTGCCTGCAGTCAAAGTGGTCAAGACCACCTAAAATCTGTTTGCTTTCTCAGTATCTAGACTTAAACTTGTAGACTTAAACGTGTAGAACTACAAATGAGTTTTATTCCTGTTTTCCATTGAAAGATGTGTATGGATTAATATTGCAGACAACAGACCACAGTATTTATTTTCTAAGGATTTACCCAATGTGAAAATCTTGAAACACAAAGGCAAAAAAAGAACTTGCTGTAGTAATAAAGCTGCAGTGAAATAAACCTCCCTCTTTTGGATTATCTGAAAAACCTATTTGATGCCACCTTGGAAGGCACGAGCACCTAATTTCTTGGGACAAAATCTAACCCTTATATTATTGTGTTGCTATTTTAACGACCCCGTGCAGTAATATACGTTTACAAGCTAGTGAGCAGCCTTTAGGGGCATAAAAACTCAATTTCCCAAGATCAAAGATCCCTTTTTTTTCCCCTTGGGAGAGGAAAGCATAAGGCTGTTTCCTCCATTATTAACATTTTGCCTCAGGGCAAGTGGCAACATAATCCCTATCATTTTTGCCTCCTGCTGCTCCACTGGGAAAACACAATCCAGCCGCGTGTGTTTGTGGCTCTTCTTTTCATTCGTGTTTCCTGCTGAGCCTGTGCTATGACAGGGCAGCAGCAGGTGGCATAAATAAAGGAGAAACCTGGCAGAAAGCTATAGACAGCTTCTGGTATTTTGAATTTGACAACGTTTTGGAGCCTCATCATCTCTAGAAGGAAAGAACAGATATTTTTGTCTAAGGTCTCTGCTTTCAGAGCAGCAAGGATTAAGTCCCCGCCCTTTAGCAGGAAGCAAAAATAATAGCAATGTTTTCAGTGCTCCTGTGAACACAGTTTCATGATTAAATGATGTTTATGAGTGTGTTTTCTACTGCTATTTGGCTTCAAAATGGGTTTAAAATTAAATTCTAGCTCACTATGAGTAAATGGGAAAGGAAGGACTTCTCTATTATCCCTGTATATGAAATACTATTATTCTGCTTGTTACCCGTGGAAAGGCTTTAGTGATTCCTGCAAAAGAAAAGAATGATCTTAGCTTCAGGTCTTTTGTTAGTTGATTAAAATAGCTTCCTATTCAGGAAGTTTCTCATTCTTTTCCACGGCAAAGTAACTCAGGCTGCCTCTTTTACCAAGACCCCCTTGAGGCACTTAGCAATTTCGGAAATGCATGGGACCAAAAGGGTGGACTCTGCCCTGATCAGGATAGTAACCATTTCCTTGCATTCCAGGCTCCCAGTGTGAGCTTCCTTTTATCATCAGACCAGAGAGCTAAGGATGCACCATGCCCAACAACCTGCTAAAATGTACATTTTCTGTTGCAGAGGATAGTTTGACATTGCTTTTCTTTCTGAATCAGAGCAAAAGCAATTATTGTCCAGCTATCCTGACAGCTGCAAACCATTAATTTAATAGAATGATAAAAGTAGAAGGGGTTTTTTGTTTTTTTTTTTTTTTTCTTTTATGGATACATATTAAATCTGTGAAATTTTGTCAGGACACTAACAGAAGAGACGTATTATAGTCATATGACTTGTAATTTTATGGAATACTTTACATTAGTATATTTTACTTTAACTTAATTCATACTTGTCTTTTATACTTAGTTGATTTTCTGAATCAAAGTTTTTCCTGTGTTGCAAAATAAGAGTTAGAGACTTTGATACTTTATTTACAACATCTTCTCACATACCGTGACAGAATATAAAACAGAAATAAAATATTTCAATACATAGATTAACATTGTGTTTAGTCACAAGATTTCAATTTGTAATGCAAAATGTGGGTTGAAGTAGTTATGTTTTTCCTAGAGTTTTCATTGCAAACTGTATTACTTTACATGTTTCTTTTTGTAACAAGTAACGGCAAGATGTAGTGATGAAAATTTCAAGTATCTTCCCGAATTTGCTTTGCAGTATAAAGAAGAGTAGGTGGGGTATCAGTGTTTAATCTGCACGTAATTCTTTGATCGAATACAGTTGAATGTCATGAATACACGACATTTGCGCGGTCTTTGCGTGGGAACTAGTTACCTGTGCTTTACCAGTGATAATAATTTACTGGAAATTTATAGGAATAAGTACAAAATTTGCTAGAAAAAGTGTAGCCACTGAAATTAAATCTAAATATGTAATACAAAAGGTACATTGAAACCATAAATACACCTACGTTAATCTGAAGTGTACTGAGTGCGTTGGTTACTTCAGTGAGTTGATAACAGAAGACTGTACATATCACTTAGAAGAGTAGAATTGAAGTTACAACTGTTGCTCTCATAAAACGTGGTCACAAATAATTATAGTGAAGAATGAAGCCGTTGCAGTCTCTTGAATCAGCATGAAACTGCGTGGGCATTGAGAAAATTGGATAATAAAAAATTTCCTGCTTTGCATCCTACAGAAGATTGCTCACGTTCAATAAACAGAGAGGTAGTGACTTAAATGTAGAGCATAAACAGACTGAGGTTGATGATTTTCAGTATGATTACACAATGAAACTCAAGCATAGAAAACCCTACATTTCCTAACTGAACATACAGAGTGGAAAATTAACTGATTGAATAAGGGGATTTCTCTAGCATCTCTTTTGCATAGAGTGAAAGAAATTATTAAGAAACCTGGATCTGAGATTCTTAAACTTGGTATGTGTGACATACTTCAAAGTAGTTTTGAAAGCCATGTATCAAGAAGTTTCCTTCTGCGCATATAAATAGATGGGGAGAGACTGTGAGCTGCTTCTGTAGCCACTGCAGATGGTAGGATGTGACCAAAACATTTATAGTCAATGAAAATATTTATGGTCTTGAAAAAAACAAGTTTTCAAGAAAACAAACAAGCTGATTCCTGATGTTAGTCTGTGTTTTGTGGTGTTTGGTTAGATAGTAAATCTGTGCATATGATATGTCATTAGAAAGTATAAGGCACTTTTTCTCAAGTGTAGCCTATGCTATTTGTCGTGGCATAAAAGCTCTATTAGAAGACTCATTTGAACTCAGAATGTGAATAACTTTACATGATCGAAAGGACTGACTTATTTTTCCCATTGAGAGTGAATGGGAAATGACTGAAAAACATGAAGCTGTGATAAACCATTTAAGGTAACTGGGGAGTGCTAGGAAAGTCAGAAGGACATCTGGAAGTGAAGTCAATTGCGATAGGAAGTTTAAAATGTATTTATTACAGAAAGATAAAGATAAAAACAAATAATGCCAGGTTTTTATTTTACTGTTTTTAGCTGGTAACGTCTGTGCTTGAGGCTCCCGGGCCCATAAGCACAGTGAGAATGAAGCATCATCCATAGTATTTGAAAACAGAGCAAGGGAGCACGTAAACTAACTAGATATAGGCTAGCCCACAGGACTGGAGGGGATGCACTCAAGGGTGCTGAGGGAGCTGGGCAATTCCCAGTGAGGCTGCTGTCTGTCACCTTTGAAAGGTCATGGTGATCAATGGAGGTTCCTGATAACTGGAAGAAAGGAAATGTCATGCTCATCTTCAGTAGTTTCTGATTGCAATCACAAAATGATAGACTTTTTGATTCTCAGAGATGCCGGAGGGGAGCCAGCAGAACTGCCACTTTGGAATTCTGGAGGGCTAAATTTGGCCTGTTTAGGGGACTGGTTGACAGAGTCCATTGGGAGGTAGTCCTGAAGGGCAAAGGTGTCCAGTAGTGCTGGACATTCTTCAAGAAGGAAATCTTAAAGGTGCAGGAGCAGGCTGGCCCCATGTGTTGAAAGTCAAGCCAACGAAGACTGGCCTGGCTGAACATAGAGCTTTGACAGGAACTTTAAAAATAAAAAAAAGAAGAGTTTGTGACCTTTGGAAGAAGGGGCAGGCAGCTCAGGAGGAATACAAAGATGTTATGAGGTTATTCAGGGAGAAAACTGGAAGGGCCAAAGCCCAACTAGAACTCAATCTGGTAACTGCCATAAAAGACCATTAAAAATGTTTCTATAAATACCTTGACACCAAAAGGAGGGCTAAGGAGAATCTCCATTCTTTATTTGATGTAGGGGGGAAACATAGTGACAAAGGATGNACTGCCATAAAAGACCATTAAAAATGTTTCTATAAATACCTTGACACCAAAAGGAGGGCTAAGGAGAATCTCCATTCTTTATTTGATGTAGGGGGGAAACATAGTGACAAAGGATGAGGAAAAGGCTAAGGTACTTAATGCCTTCTTTGCCTCAGCCTTGAATAGTAAGACCAGTTGTTCCCTGGGTACCCGGCCCCCTGAGCTGGAAGACAGGGACAGGGAGCAGAGTGAAGCCCCTGTAATCCAAGGGGAAATGGTTAGCGGCCTGCTACACCACTTAGACACACACAAGTCTATGGGGCCAGATGGCATCCACCCAAGGGTACTGAGAGAGCTGACCAGCGACTTCCATCATTTATCAGCAGTCCTGGCTAACCATAGAGGTCCTAGTTAACTGGAGGTTAGCAGATGGGATGCCCATCTAAAAGAAGGGCTGGAAGGAGGATCCAGGGAATTACAGGCCCATCAGACTGACCTTGGTGCTGGGGAAGGTTATGGAGGAGATCTTTTTGAGTGTCATCACATGGCACCTACAGGACAACCAGGTGATCAGGCCCAATCAGTATGGGTTCATGAAAGGCAGGTCCTGCTTGACAAACCTGATTGCCTTCTGTGACAAGGTGACCCGCTGAGTGGATGAGGGGAAGGCTGTGGATGTTGTCTACCTGCACTTTAGTAAAGCTTTTGACACCGATACCCATAGTATTCTCCTGGAGAAAGTGGCTGATCATGGCGTGGACAGGCGTACTTTTTGCTTGGTAAAAAACTGGCTGAATGACTGTGCCCAAAGAGTGGTGGTGAATGGAGTTAAATCCAGTTGGTGGCCAGTCACAAGTGGTGTTCCCCAGGGCTCAGTACTGGGGACAGTTCTGTTTAATATCTTTATCAATGACCTGGATGAGGGCATCGAGTGCACCCTCGGTAAGTTTGCCGATGACACCAAGTTGGGTGGGAGTGTTGATCTGCTTGAGGGTAGGAAGGCTCTGCAGAGGGATCTGGACAGGTTGGGTCGATGGGCCGAGGCCAATTGGATGAGGTTTAACAAGTCCAAGTGCCGGGTCCTGCACTTCACTCACAAGAACTCCATGCAGCACTACCAGCTTGGGGAAGAGTGGCTGGAAAATTGCCTGGCAGAAAAGTACCCGGGGGTGCTGGTCTACAGCTGTCTGAATCTGAGCCAGCAGTGTGCCCAGGTGGCCAAGAAGACCAAGAGCCTCCTGGTCTGTGTCAGGAACAGTGTGGCCTTATGGTCTAGGTGGGTAAACCACCTAATAGGTGGAAAACTGGCTTGACTGCTGGCCGGACTTTAAAGACTGCAAGATCAAAAGATGCAATGGGCTCAAGCTACAACATAGGAAATTTGTTCAGACATAAGAGAAATTGTTCCCTGGTTGTTATGAGGGTAGTAAAGCACTACAGCAGGTGCCTAGAAGGGCTGAGGAATCTCCATACCTTCAGATACTTAAAACTTGACTGAATGAGTCCTCAGGCAACTGATCTACCTCACGCTTGCTGAGTTGGGGTGGGACAGATGTCTCCACAGACTCCTCTCAACTTGAATTATTTTGTGATTCTGTGAATTAAGAATATTCTCTTGTGAGTGGGGTTTTTTTTTCAATTATTGCCAGGTAATAGTGACTTAAATCATCTTTCCCAAACAAACAAAAAAATTTTAAATTGTGTTACTGAAGCTGAATACACTTGGACTCTTCATGAAAATGTAAAAGGACAGAGAGTAAGAGAAGTCCTATGTTCTCTTTGACTCTTTTGAAATATCGAATTTTATTTCAGATAATGAGTTTCTGGAGAACACAGAACTAACGAAGTTTTAAGAGTACTTAACCCCAGGGTTGTGGCGTCCTAGCTTATGTTCTTCCTCTCCTCTGTCCTTATAACTAATCAGGTTTGAGAGCTGGAGCGCATATGCTGCTTTTCAAAGAGCAGTGTTGCAGCCACTCTTTCTTTTGGCCTTATGTTCACACTTTTATTACAGTTGATATTTATATTGGAAAACTATAACCTCCAGCAGCTGACTGTGAAAAACAAAGTGGATGTAATGAACAACACTGCTTCCTGCTATTCAGAAACAGAATTAGGAATGATCCTGGCTTTGGTTTCTGGCATGTAATAAGTCATATTGACTTAGTATTCAGGTTTTTTAATTCTCATTAGGGAGTTTGCAGATCATGGTAAAAAAAGATATATTGCACAGACCTTTCTCAATACCTAATACAGATATATTTTATTATAGAAAACATATGCATTGTCTATTTCAGGTTTGTTATTAAGAATAATTATGATAATCACATATGCAGAGCATTTAAAAACAGATTCAAACATGGTTATGTTGGTGTTCCTTCAAGATCTGCATTTGATCCTGTCAGATATTAGTGATGAGATTCACTTACATAAGCACAGAGTTTAGTGCTGTTTTAAATGTCCTAAGGTATTCTCTCTGGTCTACAGCTATTTCTCTGAAAGGGCATAGGTATCTCACAAGTCCTGTTTTGTATTTGCCAGCCCTGTCCATACCTCCACGTTGGAAAACAAGTCTACATAGAAGCAGTACCAAGTAGATTTGCATCTTCTGATATATCAGTTATCATGACTGTATGTCTTGACTTTAGTTAGGGCCATGCAAGCAATTGTCCTGTGTGGGTGCTATAAGACAGCGAGGTTTTGTTTCTTTGTTGTGGCCTTTCCCATTTGCTGAACCTGTCCCTCCTGCAAGCCAGGAGATGTGGAGAAAGCCCTAGGGAAACCCAGGGTGTATAGATCCAAAGGCCTCGTTCGCCTTTCTCAAAAGTTACCGTTTCTTTTCTTGCTGCTGCTTGCTAGTTGTCATTGCTAAGGGACTGTCAGACACGTATTTCATTTCTGAGCCTCAGTCATCCAACTGTGCTTGAGCCCACCGAGGGGACTGCTTTGCTTCCATGTGCCACGTAAGAAGTGGCACCTTCCTCACTGCCACCATCCTTAGTGCCATTCCGTAGAAGTGGCATCTCTTTTTTCTATATATGATGCTGTATATATACATGAGTCTCATTCCTCAGTCCTGCAGAAAATGGATGAGTGCGATGTGAGTCAGGGCAAATAAAGCTCTACCTGATTTGTTTCTCTGAACTGCCATTTTTGTATGTATCAGACTCATGCATTAGCCTTTCTTTTGCATCTGTGTATTTCTGTATTATGATTTTTTTCGTGGTAGAAACTCATTTAATATTTGATGTCAAATGGTGTCTGATAAAACGTTTCTTCTTTTCTTCTGTATCTCATAATCAGAATAAATATTTTTCCCCACTACTAGACAGAAAAACATGTTAGGAATTAAAACTATCAGCCTTAAAACTCTCCTTGCTATCCCTTCAGAAAAGATGTCATTGATGGGATAAGGTTTTTCAAATGTTGCCTTGTTCTTATTGTGAAACACTACTATTCCATATGCATTAATTATATAACTTTACATTACCAAGCAGTCATAATTTTTAATATGCAAAATGTTTTTGTGTCCTCAACATTGTGCTAGCTTCTCTGGGATGTGACATTTTCACTCCACCAGCTGGGGCAGAATTCTACGAAACTGTTGTGGTTTCTGCAAGAAGATGGAGAGCTATAAGAGGAGTTTCTGTGTATCACAGAAAGACAGATTGTACAAAGTATTTTGTTTCTTTGGAGTACTCCATTACGTATCCCTGTGGAGAAGAGATTGTGAAGATTTTCCTAGGTTGTCCAGGATGGAACTGATCTTTGCATACTGTTTGAGGAGAAAACCTCATTATCCAGTCCATCTTGTTTTGCTTTATGCCCTCTTTCAATCTTCCTTTCCATATTACCTTGAACTTCATCAAGAACGTTTCTTCAGCAATTAAATGTCTCTAAATGAAAGCCTTAAAAAATACATTGTATTGTTTTGTGTGAGTGAAATTCTGGGCTAGAGAACAGGTGACTATGTGTAGACTCCCTTAGGGATGTGGTCATTTGCACATTCATATAAAGAGCCTGGACTTAGTTCAGTTATTTTTACATTCTAGATCAGATTTGCTACTTGTGACAACACGTGAGAGTGTGAAGTATCTGCCTACTTCATTTTAAAAATTTAGTCGTGCTGAAGTGGATGGAAATCAATTTAAAAGTATGGGTTGAAAATGAGGAATGTTCATCCAGTATTTTTGTGATAAGTTAGGAATAATTCAATTCAGCACAATCATACTTGAAATATAAACCCATTTAAAACCTATTATTCTAATTACATCAACTAGTGCAACAGAACTAGCCAAACTGATTCCGAAATATAGATATTGAAGTTACTAATTTCTATTGGAAGAAAATTTGTTGGCCACTTCTGCTGCAAAGTGTGTGTTAAATTTAAACATCTGAAGTTTTAATTCTCCTTTATGCTTCAGGTTTAGTTTCTAACTCTTTTTTTCCTGATGATGAAGAACGTAACAGGTACAGGAATCATCCTACTGCAATCATCTAGGATGATACCAGGACCCACATTTGGATGAAATGGTAAAAGATACAACCTTATTTGAGTCCCCA
The DNA here is from genome assembly GCA_013398295.1 of Chionis minor. Taxonomy (NCBI): domain Eukaryota; kingdom Metazoa; phylum Chordata; class Aves; order Charadriiformes; family Chionidae; genus Chionis; species Chionis minor. The sequence goes on along the minus strand of VZSF01007799.1, from coordinate 717,973 downwards.
TTCTTTAGAAAGTAAGATAATGTATCTCTTTCAAACATGGAAGGTAGTACAGTGATCGATGGCTTTTTTGAAAGAATGTGGGAAGTGCTGATATATTCTCATGTCAATATCAGCAAGATTTAATGTTCAAAGTGGCATGGAAATTTATATTAAATATATAGCATCTAATATTTAATTTCACAATCACAGTGTTTACTTTCTTGTTAATGACTCTGGGATGCATCAAGTTTGAAGGCAAATAAATAAAACACAACTTCTGACTCATAAAATCATATCAGTGGAATTTACTGACTGTTTGATTGTTGTTCATTGTTTGAGTGCTAATATTATCCTGAGTTGCTATGTCAGATGTACAAAAGGCCCAAACTCGCACCGAGTTTATGTCGTTCAAGATCCCTTCAAAGTACCCAGAAGGAACAGCCCCTGCACTGCAGAGCTTGAAATGTAAACCCTTATGCCATGTAAATATTTAGAATTTGGCATAACTATCACTTTTAACCATCCCCATGTTAAGGCAGATTTCCATGTAAAAAGGACAATATATTTTAAATTGAGTCAGGACTAGGAAGGGAAATTGATTTTAAGCCTAGTTGAAAGCTGGTTTGATTATGTCACATTTCCAACCTTTAGCTGTTCCAATACAAAATAAACAGAGATAGAAAAATAGCAGATAGCTTTTAATTATTTTTTAATTAGTTCAAAATCATCTCAGGTATTTTGTCAGCCCTCTGATCACTACTGATATCTGCGAATAAGCTATCTACTTTTAGTTTTATTTCTCCTTATTTTACTTGATCCAGACAGATTTATTTCAATGAGTATGTGGTGTGTGCACGTATAGAAGAAATACCTTAAGAGCAAGAGTTGCACTTTCTATAGTTCTGTTTATCAATATTTGAACTGGCTGTCTATGAAGAATAGACTCATCACTCTCTCTTCCTTGCTGTGCCGATAACCAGTTGCATAGTGTAACTAAACGCATTTATAGTTTCATAGAATGAAGGATATTTGCATTTTTATTGCACAGGCTGCATACCATTCATAGCTTTGACCTTGAGTTACTTCTGTTCAGACTGGAACTTCACGGCCAGTGAAAATTTGTAAGTATATGGATTTCCTCAAGCCTCACATTAATACTTATCTAGATTTCCTGGGCTTTGTCATTTTCCATTATTTCATGTGTCATGTACCTCTACAAACATATTAAGTTTTCCTTGAATTTGACTTGTCTAGTGTGCTTTTTACCCATGTCCATGTTTTCAGTAATAGAGTAAACCTGTATGGAATGGAAAATGTGAAAAGTTCAAAGTGTACACGTTCCTTCAAACTTATCAAGGTTCTTATCAATGATGTATTTATTCTTTGTTGCTCTTTTTGTTAAATAGTGTTCTCAGCAGCTGGCATGGCACACGAATGTTTTATTTCAAGCTGTTCACTTGGCCACCCAAGAGACTGCTCTTTAAATTCTGGCACTATCAGCATGCTGTAGAATGGGGAGATATTAATCTTATATTTATCTTATACATCTTATATATCAGTACTGCATAGATATTATATATTATATGGAAAGTATAAACATTACATATAATATGAATGAGCCAAGTCTCAAAATAATAGACCATGAGTAAAGCAAACAACTTTTTGTAGATGTGATGCCATAAAAGTTGGCTGATAAGGAAAACCCTCTAAGACTTTTTGTAGTTTTAGAAGGCAGGAATTCTTTATTATGGCTCTGGGCAGCACTGGGGATACCTCCACCATGAGTGCTCCAATGAACTAGCTAAATTGCACAGCTTATATAAATAAAGTTATACATATCCATGAGTGCTCTGAGAACTTAATCTAAATATGCATGAGATTTCCTGGAACTCATTAATATATGTAAATGTCCATTCCGCATGCGCACTTGACTGCTTTGGTGGTCTTTGGGGGTCGAGGGATGAAGTAAGTAGTCTTCATCGCTCTGTCCGCTAGTTGAACTTTGGGTTTCCTTTGTCCATATATGGTAGCTCATCAGTCTTTTGGCCTCAGAATGTTACAAGGAGTCAGTTTAATCTGGTCCTCTGGTGTTTATCTAGGTACAAACTAGTTCCTGTTATCAGTGATTTATACAGGATTTTGCTCAAGGTCTGTTAATCCCATCAGGCAAGGAGTTACATGTACTATTGTCAGCTTTGCCCAGCAAATAATTAAAACTATCTTTGCAGGGGAAGGGACATTTACAAAGATGCAAGCGAAACCTAAGAATGCAAGTAAAGCTTTTATACATTGCCTTTGTCAGGGGTAGTCAGGGATCCAACCCTTTCAGGTGGAAGTTGGCTAGGGTTTGTTCCCCCTCTCTTTCAATCTTCACACTTTCTAGATTAATTTTTTGAGGAGAAAATGTATATCCTTGCCAGTATCCCCCTACAACTGTTTGTGCATCTCCATGTGTCCTCTTTGTTCCAGTGGAAAAAAGTTCAATTAAGACTGCAACAAATTCTCAAAATGCATTCAAACAGAAACTTGTATTTCCATTCTAGTGCGTTGCGACTCTTTATCAGTAATTTGAAAAAACATAGAAACTGGGTGCTTATATATACATTTTTATATATAAAATTCTCTGCTTATACAGCTAGAATAGTGTGTGTTTGGAAGGTGCTTTTCACTATTGCAGCTACAGGCTTTTGGAGAATAGTTTGAGCAGCCAAAGCCTGACGATGTCAAGGCTTCTGTTCTCCTTTTCCTCAGGAAGCCCATGATAAAGCTGGAGTCAGTCCTGTGTTTGCCAGATTTTCCTCTATGTCTCATTCTGTTTTGTCAGGTTTAGCTAACGGCACTGTACTCTTGTCCTTAAGTGTTGATGCAGCCTACGGTGCTCATCTATGAGTGGTATGGCAGGCTAAACTGAGCTATCACTAATCTTGTAGCTAATTCCTGTTCAGGAAAATTTTCTACCTGGGAGACTACTTCCCTCAACAGTAATAATTATGTTTTCTCACATACTTCGCTTATTTCAGTTTTGTGCTGGGAATACAGAGCTTCGATCTGTTTGATGGAGACAGAAACACTGAAAATGTTTTAATTCCTTCCTCTGATGCAGTCCAAACAGCAAATTCACCTCAGAGCCGCTAGGAGTTGTTACATGGTACCTCTGTGATCGGTCAGTCTGTTGGAGCCCAAGTTGTTCCCAGCCTGGGATCCCCAGCAGTTCTTCAGGACAGCTGGTAGGAAAACAGGCAGGTTGTTACAGATTTGTTACAACTTCTTTTTTTCCAAAACATCAATTTTCTGCAAGGAGCGTTTTCCAGGGAAAAACGATTTCTGTGTTAAATAGCTGATGTGCTCTAAACACCACCAGCAGGAGAGGTCACTCTGTCAGTTTGGCGGTCTCGCTACCCAGCTACAGCTATGGCCCTCTGAGTCACAAACGTGCATTTGCGTGAACTGAATCCATGAGAAAATGAGTGCATCCTGAGGGGTGCAGTGCCTCCAGTAGGGAACAAGGCGACAGAATCGGAGTGCCAGCGGTACAGATTGGTCATCTACTAAAAGCATGGCATGTTTAGACTGCAAAGTCTCTGCCTGTGTACTCTTCTCAGTTTTGACTGAGAACAAAAGCTGGGAGTTGCACAGTAAGGACTGGTGTGGCGTGGAACTATCTCAGGGAGAACCTGACGCTTAAATCTTGTGCTAATTTTCTTTGTAATAAGAATAGAATCTGTTATTTTCTCCTAAAGATAGTCTGGCTCTTCAAAGCAAATAGGAGCATGAAAGATGGCAAAATTGCTTTAATCGCTGATATTAGTAGATAGGAGACAAAGATAGCAGATATGTTGTTTTTAGATTCTCCTTTTTAATTTCGAGAGCTTTTTTCTAACAGGCAACATTTCTATTTGGATCATATCTTAAGCAACCTGCCACATTGAAAATCTTTAATATTTTAAGTCATGTGTGATTTTCTCATTTGACAGTGTTACCAGCTTAGTGTGGCAGCAGAGCTTATCAAAATCCTGTCTCCTCAGCACTGTGAATTTGCTCACATTCTAAAACTTTGGGGTTTATTAAATTAACAAATCAATACCTAAAACGATCAATGGATTCGGTAGCAGCTGGTTTAATCTCAGCAGAAATGGATTGCTGCCAAATTCCATGTTGCTGTTCAAATTGATTCAGCCGGGCATCTTTTGCTCAAAAAGTCAACTTTGGTGGAAGAAAGACATTTTGTTTAAAAATTGTGTATAAAATTGGTGGTCTTTTGTGCATATGTGTACATGGACACAGACGTGTACACACACACTACCACCTTTTTTTTAAGAGACCCTAGGAAACTGAAATTGCTTTATTCAACATACCATCTCAGCACCTTCTTATGGGTCTTTTTTTCCAAAGCTGGCACTGCTGTTTATAAAAATGAAAAAGTTGTGGGGTTTTTTTTTTTCTGTTTATGTATTATTGGGTTTCTGCTCTACATCTCTGAGCATTTGATACTGCTTTCTGTTTTCTCAATCATTTAGTGTATACATACAATACAGATAATTTTCATTTTGTCGCTGAATGCGAAATGAAAGATAGCTAAGAACATAGTAGGCATTTTACAATCCTTATCACACACCATTAGACACTAATGTACTATAATAATGATCTTGATGATTGCTCTCTCACCTCACAGCACACCTGCAACTTGGATAATACATTTTCAGATCTTTTTCTTTTATATAAATTAAATCTCTTTTTTAGTATTACATAATGAAAATTCTATTATTAATGTTGGATGGTGAACATGTGAAGTACCATATGTAGAACCATGATTTAGATGGGCATGAAACATTAGAAATTCCACCATTTGATGAGGCCACTTTTTGGAGAAATGGATAATATAAGTGTTCACTGAATTTTAAACATTTAACATACAGAAGTGGACTAGGTCACTTTGTCCAGAGCCAAAACTTTCCTACTTTTTTTTTTTTTTAATGTTAGTGAATTGTTTACTGTGGATTTAAAATGTCATAGGTTATAGAACTACTTTATGCTCTGGGAGAATATTTCACAGCTGAATAGATACTGCTGTCTAAAATTTTTTTCTTATCATCTGGACTACACTTTTCCCTTTGTTTTCCTTTTTCTTTTTTTAAGTTTATACTGTCACTCCACTAACCTATCATCCACCTTGTCCTCACTGATTACCTCTTCTGTGTGTTTATATGCTCTACATATTGGTACACCATTTTCCTCTTCTTCTGGAAATTCCTGCTTAGCTGATCTCCTCATATTTAGCTATTTTAATCTTTTTTAGTTTCTGCAGCACAATACATTCTCCTTATTGGTTGTTTTAGATGTTTTTTTTAGTAATTCCCACTGCTTAAGCTCTTTCTGGGAAAGAGGTTCTCAGAAATGCAGATATTAGTGCAGACAAAGTATCATCAGAACCGTCCATCAAATTTCCTTGCTCACGGTTGCAATTGTGCACTTATCTGATCATCCTGTCAAAACCTTTAGTTATAAACTCAAGCTTATTTTTCTGTGATTTCTCACACTTTGATTCAGCTTCATCATTTTTTACCACTTACAGCAATCATCTTCTATAGAATGTTTCCTAGCTGTTTTTCTTGGATGCATTAGGCTGGATTGACCTACTCATATTGGGAATCATGAGATGCTCACCTGAACTGCTTGACCTTTACTAAAACCTGGAGAGAAATGATTTGTGTTATCATTCAGCCATTCTGTAAAAACATTTGTATGTCTAAGTGAGAGAAGGAAAGCAGAGAACTTAACAACTTCTAGCTTGTTAGTTTTTTTAATGCATGTGTATTTTAAGTGTAGTGGGTTTATGGGTGGTACATTTTGTGCATTATTCTAGAACATGATAGAATATTTTAGAAGAGACACTTTTGCTGAGTTAAAAAGACGCCTGACATTAAGTTCCACAATGCTCATAATGTTAGGATCATGCAAATGATGCTTAGAAGCTGAAAAAACCGAACACTGGTCTTAAAATACATAGGGTGACTTGTGGTTGTCTCTACCAGATATGACAGAGCAAATAAAGTCCTTCTTTTTTCTGTCATTGTATGACATGTAGAGGAGGCCTTCTAGCAGTCTGATGTTGGTCCTTAGGTGGCATCCTTCACCCTCTGTAGCCTTCCAGCACCTGTGCCCAAGTAATACAAAAGGGACAAGGGTATCTCCAATCCTTTCATATCTCCTTAGTGGCATGATTGAGTTGGAGTCCTGTTTACTCACTGAGCACATATGGCATTTATTCAATGAGATTAAAGTGTGTTAACCTTTCTTTCTTATTTACCTAATTTTGCTTCAACTGTTTCAACTTCTGGCACACCAGTTGGACATGTTGTGTGCTTTTTTCTCTCCCAAAAGGGGAAAGTGACACAGAAGCTATCTCACACCCTCTGTAAGATTTAGGAAGAATCTTTTTCTCCAGGATGTTTTCAAATCAAGCCCTTCACATGGTGGACAGTTTCTATTCTGGCCTCTCCTCAATTCTCCTAACAACAAATCTGTTGAATCTGAAATGCCAGAGATCAGAGAAAAAACACGTAGTGACGTTGCTATTAATGTGTCCTACTGTACAATCCACATCCTTACAAGACTCAAAGTATTTCTGACTGTTAACTGTTGAACCCCCTTAGGTTTGAGATTTTCCTCTCAGGAATTTTCCTTCCTTATTTCTGGGTGCTTTCTAAACTCAACTTTTCCTTTGATCTCTTATCCCTACTTTTACTGTGTCCTGAGGCTCAGTCTCTCTCTGAGATCACAGAAACCTGCATGAGGAAGACATCGCTTCTGCCATGGTATGACCCAAACATTTCTCTTTCAGATAGAGTGGTGTGCTGTCTAGTTCAGGTCATTAGAAACCCCAGGACAGAGAATAAAGTAATTCTCCATCCACATGGCTATTCGCAAAGTCTCATCCTACAACTAGTCTCCTCTGATTCTTCTGAGAATTTATTTCTTGTTGCTCAAAAATCCCTCAACAAAGGAAAAGATCACAAAAAGATTAGGAAAGAAGTACGTATGTCAGTGCTGGCTGTCTGGTCCGTGCAAGACAGAACTCAGGGAACAGTCCTCTGTTAATTACCTTCCTGTCCATGTAACCACAGGCCTCTTCTCTTCTCCAGGCTGAACAACTCCAGCTCTCTCAGCCTGTCCTCACAGCAGAGGTGAACCCTTGATCATCTTTGTGGCCCTCCTCTGGACTCACTCTAACAGGTCCATGTCCCCCATGTTTAGGGGACAGAACTGCACACAGTATTCCAGGTGGGGTCTCACAAGAGTGGAGTAGAGGGCCACAACCATCTCCCTCTACCTGCTGGCCATGTTTCTTTTGATGCATTCCAGGATGCAGTTGGCCTTCTGGGCTGTGAGTGCACATTCCCGGCTCACACTGAGCTTTGCATTCACCAGTACCCCCAAGTCCCTCTCCTCAGGGCTGCTCTCAATCCATTCTCCACCCAGCCTGTATGTGTGCATGGCATTGCCCTGACCCATGTACAGGACCTGGCACTTGGACTTGTTGAACTTCATGAGGTTCACATGGACCCACCTCTCACACCTGTCCAGGTCCCTCTGGATGGCATCCCTTCCCTCCAGCATGTCAACCACTCCACACAGCTTGGTGTCATCGGTTAACTTGCTGAGGGTGCACTCAATCCCAACATCCATGTTGCCAACAAAGATGTTAAACAGTGCTGATCCCAGTACTGATCCCTGAGGAACACCACTTGTCACTGCTTACCACTTGGACATTGAGCCATTGACTGTGACTCTTTGAGTGCAGCTATCCAGCCAGTTCCTGGTCCACTGAGTGGTCCATCAGTCAAATCCATGTCTCTCCAATTTAGAGACCAGGATGTCATGCAGGACAGTGTCAAATGCTTTGCACAAGTCCAGGTAGATGAAGTCGGTTGTTCTTCCCTTATCCACCAATGCTGTAACCCTGTCATAGAAGGCCACCAAATTTTTCAGGTACAATTTGGCCTTAGTGAAGCCATGTTGACTGCCACTGGTTGCCTCCTTATTTTCCATGTGCCTTTCCATGTGCAGGGTTAACACTTATCTTCAGAAAGCCAAATGCCTATCTATGCAGGTTCATAATGATGACAGTAATTGCAATAGTATCATTTCAGAAGTGGCCTGGCTTGCACAGTCACCCTGTGATTAAATTTTTTTCATGGAAAGAGCTCAAATATATTTTAGTCTATTACCATTTTCAGAACATGTTCCCACCCCTTTCACCAAGATTTTTGTAGGCAAAGTTGGCTAGATCTCTTCCCATGCTTTGACAAGTAACTGCTGGCTGGCTTGCACCTCTGTGGAGAGCATGTAGAGCTTAGAGCTCTATTTAATCTGCTTTCCATCTTCAATTCCCTTTTAGTAGTTTGTCTTTAGAATACAGACCTTAACATTGACCGGAATTTGGAGTTAGGGATGCCCACAGTGTTGGTGTGCATGTGAACAACACATCCCAAGGTGCCTCCAGTGACTAGTGGGTCGTATTCCCTTCTTTGATTCCCTCCACAATAAGCTAACTGTGTTCTGGGGCGAGGCAGAGCATGGGGTGTTTCCTCCACCTCATTGTTCAAATTGTCATTACTAACAGCTAGCAATTCTCTTCACTCACCCCAATCCATCACAATATTTCAGTGGGATGGAGAGTGGCAGGCAATAAAATGTCTCCTGGAATATAAATCGGCTCCTAATTTGTTTTTCTCTAAGCCATTATTTCTTGTGCGATGGTCTTCTCCCATGTGTTTTAGGCTTGTCAGTCAGTTGTTGCAGGCACTTGTTTTCCTTTCCCAGGTTGTGGTATCTCTGGACCTGTCAGTAACAAGGTGAAACACCTATCAGCTGTAATGCCATGTTAAACCCAAGCAAAATGCAAAGCTTGTCACAAACAAAATCTAAAACACAAACTACATTACCAGAAGGGCAAAGTGTTCTGCACCCACCAGGATCTAGTTCAGTTCCCTGGATGTTGATGAGAGAGAGCTCTAAGCTTCCTGATCACTGGTGAAAAATTACTTGCTGCGAGACATTGACTGATAGAATAGGGATGTCTGTGCTTTCCCTGTCACAGCAGAGTGTTTTGGGACAGTAACAAGAACTTCTGTGCCTTAGTGTTGCTTGTATCTGCATTACAGATATTTGCCTCGCAGGTCTGCTTTCTGTGCTACTTTTCCTGGAAGTTAAATTTACTATTTGCTCATATCTTGGAGGCCAACAGAACAAGCTCACTGGCTTATTGCTTTCCAGGGTATCAGCTTGTCCAAGAGGGATTGGGTAGTTCTGCTTCATTTGTGAGCATGTCTCAGAAGAAACTTTCTTACAACACGAGAGCACTTAGCAAGCCACCAATGTTCATGCACTGAATTCAGTTGTAAGGAATTTTTTTTATACCACGGGCTACCTAATTATCAAATTGAGATGGAGAAAACCGTAATGCTTAGCAAATAAAAATAAAAACACTATGTTATATAATAATGAATAAAAAATAAAATAAAACCACCGGTATCTGGCATACAGTGAAGAAAAATAGAATAGGCTAGTTACTAATTTACCATTGTAAATTTAGGTTGGCTGTTTTCTTAGCAGGGCACAGTGAACATTCTGTGTTAGTACTTACATCAAGAGTCCGGGTCTCTGCCTGTACTGACAGCCCCAAATCATTTCTCTCTCTGTTTATACTGTTTCCACTGTCCTTTGGTACAGAAGACTCCATCAACTGGACCCTCCACCCTGACCATGAATGCCTTAACCACAGGATGCATCTTCTGCAAGTTGACAATAAATTCACAGTTATTTACTAGATTAATGAAACGAGTTTTTAATCTATGTTGGTAGGTTTAAAATGGTTGCAAAACTAAGAGTTAGGATTAGTTAAGGGTTACAGTTAGCTAAGGGTTAGGGTTTATATATTATTCTATATTTATTATTATTTATATTTATTATTTGATATATACTTCATCACCATCTGAACAGTCCTCCTCGGCAATTTGACAGCTGGGCATATTAATGTACATGTAAGTGTTCCCAGGAACTGGGAACTGTGTCTAACACAAAGGAAATGTTGGCTGGCAGTTGCCAGGTGTTTGTCTCTGGTTAGGAGTACTAACAGATTCTGTTTCTTCTATTCTGTCCACTCTATTCTGGGTAGAGTCCACAGTCAGTAAAAGGCTGCATTTTATCCTGTTACACCTTTTTTGCCTTTGAAGCCCAAGAGAAACCATCAGTCATTTGTTCGGGTCAGTTCTATTTCTGTGTGCTTTGCTTGAACCTAATGCAGCAAAGAAGTAGAGAAAAGAGTAACTCCAGGTCCCTGGAATTATTTTGGTGGACTGAGATGAGTAAAAGTAAGATAGAAGCCATGGCACATTGCATCTGAAATAATGTTCAATTTGTTATAGCATATTAAATCCTGGCCATTGCACTACTAACATTGAAGCTGATGGTAAAATTGCCAGATTTGCTCTGCCACTAGGAGGATGCTATTATCTGCTAGCAATATCAGTTTCATTCCATGTTTCTCATTAGTGCATAAATGGCCTGCCCAGTAGAATGGCAATTCTGCAGTTTATCTAAAATCACTCACTTCAGCAGTGAGTTGTTTGGTATTTAGTAATAAAGGATGTATTTCATAAAATTTATTACTTAATAAAACAAAACCCAGCACTACGTTATCAAAAAGTGAGTCCAAATAATAATTAGGAAGTATCAGCCCACTCCTAAGGAACTGAACATTAGCTCTCCGTCATTGCTTCGAATGTGTGGACATCATATCTTTTATTTAAGCAATGTGCCAACTGCAGGCTGTGCTAAAATGCATAACCATGCGTTGCAACAGCTTGTCTGGCTGGCTGTGCATAAATTGCAGTAATTCCAGCTGCTTTCTCACTCCACTGTGTATCAAATAGCTCACCTTTGCTTCTGTATGTTTTATACAAAAGATGAGAAACAGGTGATACTGTTAGTGGTCATTGAAATATTTTTGTAGGCAAACAAACATCGCTGCCTTGGGGATTGTCTTGAGGGTTTCAGAGTCTTCCCTTATTTATGCAAAGGATAACACTAAAAAATTATCTCTTTATCTTTATGTGGTTTAGGGGTGGCTTTAGAAATCCAGACAAACTTGCATACACAGAATCAAGAAGCCATTAAGGGATTGCTCTTGTTTTTGTTGTGAAGAGAGTTCCTACTTTCTAGCTGTTTTGAAAAGTCAAGTTACTTGAATTCTAGCGCTTTGCTGCTGGCTATGAGAACAGATAATCCAAGAATCTTGATGGTTCCTCAAATTCATCTCGGCAGTGGCACGGTGTCTCCCCAGGCCTGCCTCCCAGGCTCCTTGGTAGTTATGGAAAAGTGTGGGAAAGACACCATTCATGTCTTTCACCTCTCTCAGGCATATTAGCTGTCACACTGTCCTGAACAGTGGTCTCATCTTCATGGCTACAGTATTATACCAATCTCAAAGCAAGCTCTTAGAATTTCAGACAAGGTCTCCTCTTGCTTGCTAGAGGTGAGTTGCAACTGCTACTTGTTAGGACTCAGGGACAAGATGTCTGGACAGCAAGGTGGTTGCAGCCATAATGCAGTATCAGCACAGGCTGAAACTCCAGTCTGTCACAAACACCACGGCAGTCCCTTCCTCTGCCTTGCTGTAACACTGATAGCTACTAGGGACTCTTTTCTAAAAGCTCTTGCAGAAATCTCTTCTTTCTGGATTGAGAACTGAAGTTGAAAGTTCCTCCTCAAATGAGTTGGAAGTGGTTCTGATTTCTGAGTTCTTGTGGGCTCCTTATGAAAACATGCAATTCGAGTTTTCAACCAACCTGCTGGGAAACCTTTCAAAATACAGCTCCTGCTTCAGCCTGTTGGGGTGGGATGCTGAAAGCAGCGCCAGAGCACAAGTGAGAGAGTGCAAGAGGGAGCACAAATGTTGCTGAGGTGGCTTACCTAGCATGACCAGTATGAACCTTTGGTATTTACGTTAATGTTTACGATTAATTTGTTCCTCACCTCCTGCTCAGCTCTTCAGTGGAAAGGCTGACATGGCAATCTGAAAGCTGATATTGCTGGGTTTGATTAGATTACAGGGAAAGGAGAGTTTTCCTCTTCCCACACCTCTTGGCAATTACGATTACGAGTCTCATAGTTGATTCAAATCTCATTATTCCACAAACATTGTTAAGATTGCATGTACTTCAGTTTTGCGCTAGAAAGGAGTCTATAAAGAAGCAGCTGTAATATTATGGATGAAATGTTAATGATTTTATTGGGATCATGAAGGAGATACTAGAAGCATTATGAAGCCCAGCACTTTATATACCACTGAACAGAGGTTGCTTCCAGTTTTATATTTCAGCAATATTAAAACTTAGCAACTCACAGGCATTCCGTTTCTGTTGGCTTTTTTCTGTTCTTATACTTCTGGATTCATTGTTAAGTCCTTTTTCTGTCCGTATTCAAAGAGGGTCCGAGTTCATTGTTTTCTTCCAAATATTATCAAAAGTGACTGGGAGTCTAACTGACAGGTCTCTCTGTGATGTTTGTATGCCTTGAAAGCTTAGCTCCGCTATATAAAAGAGACTGATCAGTATCCATTCTGCAAGTGCAGTATTTATAATATGTGGTGGAAGAAAGGGGGCAGAGGATGGGGAGAGCTTGTAATTAATTCCTATTTTTTTGTAAGCATTGTAGATTATAGATTTGTAGCATGAGCTGATATCAAGCATAGTATCAGAGATGTTGTGTATGTTTTCCCAGACCTATACAACCTGTAAATGAAATTACCTTTAACTCCAGTCTTCTGCCTTTCTTAAATCGAACTGCCAGTCAAGTTCCTCTCTGTCAGCTGTGATAGATTTGAAATGTGTACATGCAAATTTATAACTGAGATGAGACTGCTCGTATTCATTTCCATTTTTGACCTAAGGTGCTGCTTCCTTTGACCCCTAAAACATTTCTCATTTTAAGAATTACAAATATAATATGAAGAGGTGGATTGTTACTTCCTATCCTTAGGTAATACAACAGAATTTTCTCATTTCAGTCAATATTTACATTTCATAACAAAAAAGTTCTTGTATCACATAAATGGCATTATGCATCATAAAATGGAAAAATTTCCATTTTAGTTTTTGGTTTCTCTGAGTTTTCAAATAAACTTTATTTCAGAAAACTTTTACAAATTGTGAGGAGCAGAAACAATCCCTATCTCTAGCGTGTGTAGCATGATTAAGCCTCCCATCTCACCCAGAGCCCCACATGCTGTAAGATACAGATACAGCTATGATGTGGTGTCTGGTCTATTTTATACTTCCCAAGGAACAAAGCAGTTATCCTCTTTTGACTCCTATAGCACCTGATCGAGATGCACATATGCTTTCACTTAGTAATCATATAAATATATTTTTTGTATAAAAATCCAAAGAACAGCTGCTGTCCCCAGACAAGGACCTTTTCAAATTGGGAACTTGGAGCCCATTTACCCACAGTCTTAGCCTTAAACAGCACTAGTAATAATTCACTCTAACATAGAATACAGCTAGAAGAAATTGAAGAGAAAGGCAGAAAAGGCACAAGATAATATTTTGAAACAAAGCAACAGGAAAACATTTTTTTAAAGTCCCAAATACAATGAATTAATTTTTTTTGTGCATTCATTAAAGAATTTCTTATAAAGAATATATATAGGGTATTATGCCCTGATACTCACAAAACCCGAGTGAATAGATGAGGAGAACAGATTCTGGAATAATTGTGAAAGGAAAGGCCAGGCAAAGCAGCTTGGGAGGTAAGATCTTCATGGTAGACAAGAAAAATTTCAAATTAAAATAACTAAGTTATAACTGAAATTCCCTCTAAATGCTGTACCAAAACTTAACATTGCATGACATGCATATTTGTGATTTTATATATTAATTGAGCATGTAGATGGCAAGTATAAGTTACAGTATTGTGGCTGAGTTTGTTAACAGAGCCAGCTGTTTGTCTCTCTCCAGTTTTCTATGTAAAAATGAGTCTGTTAAATAAAAACAGTATAATATCAAAGAAATATGCTAAATGGTACAGTCCGTTGTTACTTTTTTATAAAAACATATCACTGAATTTTACAGTTCAAAATACTGAACAGCAATAGCAGTAGTATCTCATTTACTATTGGGATTGCAGACCGTGACCTTTGTCTCCCAGTCATTTTGTTCACGGTATGACAAATGTGTATAAAAGGGGAAAAAAATGGTGAAAATTGACCGCATACAAGTAATCTGCCATCCCCAATTGTGAAATAAATGTAGTGTTAACTGCTGTAAGTCTAAGACACAACCAGGGTCGACAGTTCAGTGGGTGAGTGGTAACTCTCTTGCTTCCTATTGTGTGTCTACACCCCAATTCGAGTAGCAGATGTTTATGAACTCCAAAACTAACTGCCCTGTAGGCTTCTTAATAAGTATTTAAAAGCTGAAATGGAAACAAACTTCACTAGAATTAATTTCACAATCTGATGAGAAATGGGGATGCAGTATCAGTCGTTGTCAGTGTTGTAGACTATGTAATCCTAATTTTGCATGTATTTTTGTTTTGGTTTAGGCATTATTCCAGATGTCTGTTAAATATTTAAAATTCTATGTATAAAATTTGTTGCCAGGTTTTTTTTAAATGTATGATTGCCCTGAAATGTTACCAATAACACACATGCATGTTACAAAATCTAAACATTTTGTTTTCAGAATTAAAACTGTCATGTGAGCTTATATATTTAAACATGGGAAGATACCATAGCCAAACAATCCTACTTGAATGATGCCAGTAACTTAAAAAAGAACCTTTAAGCTAAACAATCTGTAGTTACAAGGTCAATTTTACGCCAAATATCTGTCTGATTGTATGTCTGCAGCTGCGGGGAAGTGTCAAACCGGAAAAAAAAGAAAAGAGAAAAGAGAATTCTGTTGTAGGCTGACCTGTTGGTGCTAGTTACTCTTCCAGGGTGTTTGGCTCTTCGTTTAATTAGCTACAGCCCTGCCTGGCCTGTGATTCATGAGGGCCTTACACCAGTAGTCAGGAAAATTAGCTGGGTGACCTTGTCTCTGCTACAGGGTTGCTAGAAGACCTTGAACAAAGTCACGTTGGCTTCTCTAAGCTTAAGATTTTGGTTGGGATTTTCTGAGGATGGGGATAATGATTTTTATTTCCTTTGGAAAGCACTTAACACTGCAGTGTGCATCCAATACAGTTGAAAACTAGAGCTAACCTACTCTGGTACATCTTCAGCAAACCTGGGAAACACTCAGATTCTATGCAGAATGAGTAAGTTTGTATAGTAATAATACCTTTGTTCTTATGCTCAGATTTCTCTGCCCATACCAGAATTCTAATTGGAAGGAGCATTTTTCATATCAACTTGGTTATTTGAAAATTCATATTAAATTTGTGGTTCATATCTGTGAAATTCCTGTGAAATATTTTAGTATGTTCAGTAGAAATACTTAACTCTGCTACTTGTCATCAGTCACGTGAAATATTCTAGACACAAGGATTGAAGATATATTCCACATAACTACTTTGGTGAAACACACATTAGAAACCCTGTTCTGCTAAAGGGCACCTTCATGATTTCTGTTTTATTAAATTGGGTTCGGATTTGCATCACCAAAGGATTTAGTTATTCCTGTCTTATAAGGCCAACAGAGGAATATTTGAGACAGTATTCAGAGCTTTCCCTTGGGTTACCAAGGCATTGGCTGTATACTGAAATTCATATAAATCCAAATGCAGCAGTGGTGATGGGTTTGGAGAAGTTGGCAATGTTTGAATATGAAATAAAAAAAATTACATGGATGTTGATGTCAAGACTACTGGGCAATTTGTCTGCTGACTTCTCTCCATTTCATTTGAGATAGAGATATATCAAAAACGAGGAATAACAAAACTTCCTGTACAGATCACTCAATTATGTGACTAAGCTGACAAAGACTTATTGAACAAAAGTTTGCATTTTGTTATTTCTTTGTCATTGTTACTGTTACTATTCATCTGTCTACACTATCTACACTACTTTCTGCCATTGCATATAATACTAATAATAATTTGTAAGTTTTAGTCTATGCAAACATAAAAGTTTAAAGCATGTGGGGGTTTTTAATTGACTGTTTCTAACAAGAGTTTAGTATTGTTTACTTGCCTGTCATTCGCTGTTTGGACAAGGTTGCAGTTCTTACATAAATTCAAGGTTTCACTTAAACATTGAGTTTCACTATCCTGTAGTCAGTATTCCTGCTCTAGAGAATGCAACAGGGAGTATATTCAGTGAGGATAGTCGTAAATGTGTCTGTACATATGTAAATACAGTTCAGTAATTATTATAATTTGGGGCTAAGTACAACAAGTGGTTCTACATGCATTCTGGGGAAAGGGAAAGGAAAAGTAAAGCCTGAATGGACTAATTACATAATTCAGTGCGCTGCTTCCATGGCAAAATTGGCTGGAACTAAGACACAGAAAAAATAATTGTTACTGAAGTGAGCAATAGATGAATGTAGCTGCTCTTACCCTGATCAGTAGCTGTAATTAAGGAAGAGTTTTCTGAGAGATTGATGGTAATATTTGATAACACAAAAATAAAGACCTTTTGTGTTAAAATCAATGGCAGTATGGCCAGTGAAGTTTCTGAGACCAGAATCTATCATTAAAAGTGCCAGTATTTTATAGGCAGACAGCACCTGTGTAGTAATTAAGAAAAAAAACCCAACAACAACAACAAAAAAAACCCCACAAAAAACCCCAAAACTAGAAAAAACAGAAACAAAACACAACCTACGGTTCTTTCAGTGTAAAATATCATCTGCTTGTAGTAGATATGGACATAAACTGGACATTTAAATGGATGGAAAAATTCCATAGTATAATGTATGGGCTGAAAGTTGCTGAACTTTATTAAAATAATTTTATGTCATAAATTAACAGCCAGATTGGTGATCATTATTTGAGTATTGTGCATGTTGCTGACATGAAATGTGACTTTATTCAGAAGTACCACATTGTGTTACTCCATGTCTTACAATAATGATAGAATAGAATAAAATAAAATTACATAATAATTAGTACAGTAATGTAGAAGATACAAAGATGTGTTTGAAATAATTTTTAATGGCCAGGAAGATTATTTTCCTGTGAGCTTAGAAGCACTCAGAGATAATATGAAAGAAAATAGTATTTGGTTCCCAAAGAAGAACGAGAGCTTCATTTTCAGTGTTACTGAATATGGTAAATCATTGCTGAAATAGTTTGGGAGTCACTAATCATGTTTGCTGTGTTTGAAAATCAAGCTTGTGAGTTCTTCTACAGACGCATCAAAAGTGATTCTGTTTTAAAGACCAAATGCCCAATTTTATAAGAACATTTTAGCATTTTTTGCACCAGAAATTGCATGTCTGTACAATTACCTATCTGTCCCTAGGCATTTATATATTTCCCATGTTTACAGTAATTTTTCATGTGTGCATAAACCTTTGACTTATGCAGATAAAGCAGGGGCTTAAATAAATTGCGCATACAAATCCATACTTGAATGTGCAATCTTGGTAACCATAATTAAAAATGTCAACATATTTTTAAGCCTCTCCTTTTAAAAATTGGATGTTAAAAAGTATTTCTTAAAGTGGGTTAGATTGTATTTTCATTGCTATGATTTCTTGCTAATTATAATAGTGTAAGAGAGACAGTTACACAGAGGAAAAAAAAATGCATAGCTTTAGCTGATCTGTCATAAAAGCAATTGGTCTTGTGAAAGTTGTGAACCCAAAAAATGAGCACTGAGATCTTAAATCATTAAAAACTACAGTCTTATAATAAGGCCATAACAAGAAATGGTATCCTTGTAAATACTGACTGCGCTATTCTTCAGATTTTTATTGTTAGTAACTGTCTGTAAGAATATTACATTCCTTCAAGGTATGCCTTCTCTGGAAAGCTGTTCTACAGTTTTGTAATAAAGTAATAAGTCATGTCAGGGAGAGCTGTAGTAGGGTTTCAGTGTACACCTTGAGTGTGTTCTGAGGCATGAAGCCAAGTGCCATTAATTATTTGAGAAGTGTGCTGGTAACTCGCTGTTCTTACACAGCAAATCAGTCTGACATAATGCCAGCCAACAAATGTCATTCCAACAACTAGCAGGCTGGAAGTTTTGGTATGTGTCAAAAGTTGAAACCTTACCGCTTCAGCAAAATTGCTTCCAAAAAAAGCACCTGCAAAACAAATGAAATAATCATTATCATAGGAATTAATTAACCCAGCCTAACAGATTCATTTGTTACGGACACAGAAAAGTGCATCTGCAGATTCAGATGTTCTGTTCTTGCACACAGAATAGAGAAATCCATGGTGAACTACCTAGCATACATACAGTCTTGAAAACAGAAAGGTTTCTAATACTAGGGGGAGAAAGGTTGAAGAAAAAATGGGGAGAAGGATAGGACAGAAATATCAGTTTACAGTATCAGTAGAAGGGCCAGAGAGGAAGAATCACATGTGTATGATAAAGAATATCATAAGATTGCCAAACTAGTCTCTGTATATCAAAAATTTTGTACATATATCTAGTAAGAAAGCATTTTAAAATTTGTATCTATATCTGGTAGGAAGCAGTTTGAATGTTTCTAATAGTAGGACATATTTTTCTAGTATTTAGTTATTATGCTGAGATTAAGAGGTGATGATTTTATAACGGTTATCACCACTCCTGGAGAGCTCCTTTTTAACATTCCAGTAGAGAAAAATCATTTCGGACACCAAGACTACATTGGCCACTACTTGAACGTATTTATGATACTGGGGAAAATCTCAAACAATAGATCAGGTACTTAGTTGAACTAGGCAACAAAGCTAACCATGCAATTCTGAATTGGGAGATCCATCTTTTTACAATTACTGTGACAATGGAAGGGAGAAAAAAAAAAAAAAGAAGAAGAAGAGGCCATAGCTTGAACAGGTTTGACGATTTACTCAGCCCTTACACTAGCACAAGCATTGCAGAGCAATCATATGCTGTGGGTTTGCATTCATTGTGATCACAAAAGATACACAAATTAGCACCTCCCTATAGAAATGCTGCTTTCATTCGTGTGATACAGGGATATATAATGTGCAAAAGGAATTAGCCACAAAATGGATCTGATATCTGCAGACCATTTTTTCCTCTTTCAGGAAGAAATATTTGATATAGTCTAAGGCATATTTGCAGTGTCTTTTGATAAGGTAGGATTCCTCAACTGTACATAAGAGTGTAAATGATTCTGTGAAAACACAGACCTTCATGGCCTTCCAAGTTGGACACTAATTCCTCTTGAAATGATACAGAGGAAATCCAGCAAACACAGGTTCCTTCCACAGTTATAATAAATAATATTTCTTACTGCTGTTTTTCAGACTGCTCTTTTGTAGTGTTCACTGGAGTGTTAGAAACTTATCATACTCCTGCCTTATCCCTGCCCCCAAAAATCCCTTCCAGCTGCAACTATAGCCTAACCACTATTTCAGCTTTCCTTTATGAAAAGCAATTTGATATGGTGAACAGCTCCCAGCAATGTTAAATAAACTATGCCCTATGTACGTTATGATATGGTGTCCTTAGTCTAACATATTTTCTTGATTTCCCTATTGCTTTAGCAGCTAGAGCACCAACAGTATCCTCCTTTTATTTTTGGAAGTGGTAAAGAAACCTACAGAAGAATCTGTTCTCTTCAAAAATGCAAGGAGGGATGTGCTGCTGCAACATGCATGGCATAGGAGTAGACATGCTCCACTCTCTGGACAGTGCACAAATTCTTCTTTTTGGCCTTGCCTTGTGCATCTACAGTGAACTAAACATGTGTTGTGGTTTGGGCTGGACTGGCCACTAAAATGAATGGCACATGCTCTCTTTTAACTTCTCTCCCCAGAAGGAGAGAGAGAAAATAAGAGAGAGACTTATGCCGGTACAGATGGCGGAATGGCTTGCACTGGTAATGGCAGTGGAGTGGCTTATGCCATGTGTTCTTAAAGTTTACCTGGAGATCCAAGCACTGTCTCCGCTATTCTGCCATGTGCCCAGGAACCAGTGACTAGTGCTCGATACTGAAGTAGATCCTCCTTTTTGGTCCTTTCTGTTATGAGTTCCCAAATAAGCCAGGGCAGCTGAGTAGAGGAATATTCCTACCCTAGAGGTACCCCACAGTGAAAATGCTGGGGTGTTGACTATTACAGCTGATTATCTAGTATTTATGTTTTCAGAAATTGCATAGCTGCAGAATGCTCCTCGGCGTTGCCGTTGTTCCAGGTCACTCATATACCAGCTTTTTATTGGACAGGACTCAAGGAATGAAGAAAGCATTTTCTTAAAAATAAAGCTTTGCGATAATGGAGCAATGATTTCAAAGTAATAAAATGCCTTATTAGGATTATGCTTTAAAATAAAGAGTTTTTACAACAGCTGTGGACAGATTTTGGGACTCGATGAGTAACTTCTGCTATTTACTCCAGCGCTGCGCTGCCCTGAAGTGTTCTCAGGGTTACATTTCTCCTGCTTTTCTAGTTACAGGTGATTACTGGAGATGCTAGAGACGGCTGCTTGGAGATGCATTGTTCTTTTCCTTCCATTCTTTTCCTGCAGACCTTCCTGATCCCAGGAGTATGCACTAGTATATTGCAGGAAATTACTTCCTGTCTTTTTCACTGCTGTCACGTTCCTTGATTACCATTTCTATTGTGTACCTTAATTAGCCTGACTGATTTCTTTTGTTCACTATCTTCCTAAAACACAGTGCTGTTCCATTAAAAATTATGTGGTGTAGAAAATAGTGTTTATACCATCTCCTTTAAAGATTTACGAAGTCTGTCTAATTGTGTATTTTCTATGGGGTTTATCCATAAAACATCAACAGAAGTAAAGACTAATTTGGGTACAGAGCAGTGTATTTGAGTATGCATAGTTCAAACAATTTATTAGATTTCAGGGATCCCCACAACAGAGTCAGCAGCACAAAGCAGCAAAAAATAGTTGCTTGCCTCTTCAGGGAGGTGCATCCTGTTGTTTTTGTCTTTCTTCTTCCATCATTAATATAAGTACCCCAGTCTTCCAGCCATTTTTGTTACTTGCCATTTCTGTGAGACATCTTGACTTTTTGTTCTTCCCAGTTCCACAAATATAACCATAGTGTATTTTTATTCTGTGGCTAATAACAGCCTGCCTATGTACTATTGGTGCTTTGCACATCGCTGAGACAACTTCAAGACAGTGTGCTAGGTGAGGACCTTCCAGCAAGGGCATGTAGTGATAGGAAAAGGGGTAATGGTTTTAAACTAAAAGAGGGTAGATTTAAACAAGATATAAGGAAGAAATTTTTTACAGTGGTGAAACACTGGCCCACGTTGCCCAGAGAGGTGGTAAATGCCCCATTCCTGGAAACATTCAAGGTCAGGTTGGATGGGGCTCTGAGCAACCGGATCTAGTTGAAGATGTCCCTGCTCCTTGCAGAGGGTTTGGACTAGATGACCTTTAAAGGTCCCTTCCAGTGCAAACTATTCTATGATTCTATGAATCGGAAATCATTGCTGCTCTAATAGTGAAACAGCTTAGGTGGTCCTGCTTGAAAATTTTGAGACAAAGTTTGCAAAGTTCATATGTTTTTTTAATGCTTGTTCCTTGAGATAATGCCAGTAATGCAGTGCTGGAGTAATGTGGTAGTGCGGCGTCTGTGCAGTTAAAAACTGGAGTCTTCCCATTCTAATAGCTTCTGGTTTTAAGCTAGGCAGTCTTTTTATTGACTCAGATGACAGAAACAAATATGTTTCTCTCAAATTACTGACACATCTCCACTAGTCAGAGGATAATCACTAATTTCTTCTAGACATGTCTAAGCGGCATGAAAGCTAGTTTTGTTTTGATTTTCAGCCTGAGTTTGTTTTTCACTGTTGGAGCTTATACAGGCATACATGGTGAGGCACTGGAACAGGTTGCCCAGAGATGCTGTGGATGCCCCATCCCAGGAGGTGTTCCAGGCCAGGTTGGATGAGGCTTTGAACAACCTGGTCTAGTGGGAGGTGTCCTTGTCCACGGCAGGGGGGTTGGGACTAGATGATCTTTAAGGTGTCTTCCAACGTAAAGCATTCTATGATTCTATTCAGTGATAAAAGGACCTAACAAAATGAAACTGTAGAACTTTAGGAAGGTGTATCTGAGCTAAACACAGACACAAAGTAAGTTGCAGTAAGTTGAAATATAGCAACTTTCTCTAAAAAATTAACTGTATTGACTCATCTGTACAGTTTATAAAATGTGTTTAAAGGGTTAAAAGGTTTCAGACCCTCTGTAAAGCAGTTTAGCCCATATTATGTATAGCTTTTTTTTTATGGATATGCTCTTGTTCTGTAGTTTCAATGCTTGATATTTCCAATCAAATGAACCTCTTTTCAGTTGCTTATAATTTTTCCGATTTTCATTTACTAGATCAGTTTAGTAAAAATAGTAAAAAATAATTCACCTAGTTCTAAGAATTAAGTGAAAAACAAAGTTTTATCAGTATTGAAAATGTTTTCCACCTCTTTATTTGATTAGTATCTATGCGTTTAGAATCATATGCTTAAGTCTACTCCATATGAAAGTGGTTATGATGGCCTTTTTTATTTTTTTGAAAATACAAAAACGAGTCCTTAGTCAAGAATTTTTTAAAGAATATACACCTACAGGAAAAATCTATAAACAAGGTGACACATGCAATGGGTAGTCATCATTCTGTTTGTGATTAACAAAGAAAAGGGCACTAGTTACATGCATTATTCCTACACTGTTATTTGTCTCCATCTTGCCTGTAAGTTAAGGGGAAGCCAGAATACAGACAGTCTTCCTTTGAAAATCGTTCTATTACTAGGCAATGATAATCTCCAGCAGCACTACAAAAAACAGCTTAAGTCAATGAGTAATTATTGCTCTCTACATGAAAAGCAAAGTTTAATAGGATAGTTGGTTTTCGCACTGCTAAAGCTATTTGAGTCACCTCAGTAGCAAACAAGGTGTTTCTGTTTGTTGTTATCAAAAGTCTTTAGTTACCAGCTTAAAAGTCTTTGAGAAATAGCTGACATCTCCTTAAGAAGCACAGTATTCACCTGTGCCGCATAGTACAGGTCCCAGCTTTGATGAGCTATTGAATTGTATCTAGTATGACAGGCAGTAATAAAATTAATATCATTGACTGTTCTCCTTGTCTGTTTGAATTTTTTGGATAAACCACAGAGTCTTTAAAAACATGGTATGTGACCTGAATCATTGCTCAACTTATTGTGTTGTACCTAATGTTTTATACAGAGAAAAACTGCATTGATATGAACTGAAAATACTGTTTTATATATACCAATTCATCTCTTTTGAAATTGTTTCTAATCATTTTAATAAACAGCCTCAATAGAATATTGAAATATGGGAATGAGAGAAAACAGGTCACTGGGGAAAAAAAAGAATTGTCAAGGAGAGAGAACAATTAATATCATTTACCTATCTTAATTACGTAGTTATGTTTGAGGAAGCCGCCTTATGCCTGCCTCTGTTTCTTTCCTCTCCCCTGTTCCTCTCCAAAGCCAAGTGTGTGAGTAATGCTCTTGTCTGTTCTTCACCTTAAAGAATAGAAATATTAGCAGAAGATATCAGCAAGAGAAGAGATTGACTGGAGCGCACAAACACAGATGCATTTAAGTGTATGCTGAAGCACACAGAAATATAATCCATCAAATTTACTGCAAACAAAAAAGGAAAATCAGCCTAATGTCCCTCAAAAGTTGGGTCATTTTGTCACTAAGTTTCCTGCGGGGATCTGTTGTTTCCTCCTTACCGTCTGTCGGAACTGAACCAAACTAGAGCATTCCTTTCTTGATGCATCATGTCTCTTATTCTTGTAGTTTCAACTAACCAGCATGTTTGTTAATTTATAATCTATCATGGCTGGTCTTCCTTCAATGAGTTATTCATGATGCCTCAAGTTTCTAGCAACTCCTCCTGCAGTCTCAGTATCGGTTTGAACATGACCCAAAGTGAGTCCCTTCTCTTTTCTCACAGTCCATTCATGACCTGAATAAAACAAGGATCGTGTTAAGAAAGAAAAGACATGATATTACTTAATCAGATAGTACTCACATTCAAAGGTTGTCATCATAGCTTCATTGTCCTAAATCTGTAATATCCTAATCTTGATTTTGAGATTGTATTCTGCTTTTTGTAATATACAATGTGCATCTTTTGTTACGTTCTTTTCCTTTGTTCTTTTCTATGTACTTCTTTATTCTTTTCTGTATACTTTTATTAAAATATAAATTGGTTAAAATAATATTATAGTTACTTGTTTCTGTACAGTGGTAGAATAGAACAGGCCTTATTGGATTGCCCTTTTTATAAAGTGATCAGATACCAGAGGGGTAAGAGGACTTTAAAATTGGAATAACTATGTATTGACAGAATATAACAAATACGAAAGATGTCAGTCACATAGTGCATGACTGGGTTTCAGTAATCAGTTTAAAAAAATGTATGAGGTGGAAAAGCATCGCAAATTATGTGTTTCAGAAAGATTAAAACACCTCTTCCACAGCTACTGACAGTTGCCATTCATTGTAAATGACAACAATCTTCTTTATTTTAATTTGGTCTATGAGTTCTCAGCAAGGTATAAAAATTTTCATGAGAAATGCCTTCCCACATGCAGAAAAACAAGTGTCAGACATACATAAATGTTGCTCCTAACTTTGCCTTGGACTCCCCTTACTTCAACTAACTTAATGGTTGATTCAGATGTTGTAAAACCGAAACAATTGGAAACTGGAATTGAATTTCTTTCACAATGAGATGCTCCTACAGAGCAGTGAAAATGCCCCATTTTTTTTCAAAACAACAAGGTTTATGACCACGAAAATGAGCATCACGTTTGCATTTTCCAGATTTTGTGTCTATACATCATACCACCCCGGGCTGGGGAAGAACTTAATGGCCATAACAGTCTCGAGCAGTAAAGGCTTCTCCTGCAAGAAAGCCCACAACTGCATTTTGTAGCAATTGATCAATGGTCTTATTTACTGGCCTGGGCAGTTCAAAAGATCCTTAAAAATACTGTCCCATCCAGCAGGAGGTGGTGAAGTCCTCTCTTCTCACTGCCTTGATAAGGCCACAAATCCATGCCCTGCGGCCCACCGGCCTACGCACGTGTCAGCCTTCCCCTGGTTTCCCAGATGGATCGCGGTGAAGTATGGCTTTCTCTTTGCTTGCTATAATATATATCCAGCCATTAGTTTGGGTTGTTGGGGCACCTCCCTGGAGGTCGGTAGCAGCAAGAAGTCCCCAGGGTCGGCCAGGCAGGGCCTGTCCCACCTTGGGCCTCTGGTGTTGGGCTGGGCGCAGCAGGGGCCATGGCCGCGCAGGGCCGTGCCACGTCGGAGCTGTAGCCCAGGCAGGCACCAAAGCCCCCAGCCAAAAGCAGCTCTCACAGGCAGGGGTCGGCCTCACGGCCGCTCTGCCAGCAAACCTTTCCCCATGGCTGCACTGCCTCTCAGCTGGCCCGGAGCCCCCACAGCCACAGCCCTGGCAGGGGGAAGCGCTCACGGCCCTTAGGGCTGGTGGCAGCCATGGACGGACTGTCTTCCCACAGCGTCTTGCACCACATGCCTACCATCCTGTTTGGAACAGCTAAGATCTTACCTCATTTTAGGCAGTTACTGTACTGTGCACCTCGACAGTTTTTCCAGTCTGCTTCAATACCCCCCCGCAAATAACATCAACAGGGCTAAACTCTTCTGCAACTGCTTGATAAATGCCTTCTCCTACTCCGTGTCCAGACTGGGAGGCTAACAAGCCATGAATCACTGCCTTTAAGAGTTCACCAGAGCTTTGTGCAGCCTTAATTTCTCTTCGTATGAATCTACATATAATACAAACAAAAGTAAATGCCATATATCAAACATAAGTAAGGAAAACTGTATTAATTACACAGGTTCTATAGTTTAAAAGCCTCATAGTCAAATTCTGATAAAGCTGTAGTAAAGCACATTTATAGATGCGTTATCTTTTATGAAACTAATTAAATTATCGGTGCTTCTCTGCATGGTCTCTGGTATTCCATTGGAGAAAACTTTAGTGTCTTTGAATTGTTCATTCAGATACCCTGCTAATTACTTAACCATTAAGACAATATATTATCTTCCCCCAGGCTTTACAAAAGTCAAATCTCATACAGTTTGTGTAATTAGGAAGTCACAAAGTCACTTCTGTTAGATAACATTAGGGAAAATAAGATGCCCCCCAGTGATTTGGAAGTTAGAAAAAAATACTCTGTGGTAGCAAAGATAAAAACAGACTTCAGGGTTTTTTGAATAGTCACCATTAGAAGATTTTTCAGACAGAAGTTTTTCATAGTTTAAATTTTAGTTTACATTAACATATGCACAAATATTTTGTGAAAACGGTAGATGCAATAACTATTAACTCAGTGAAGAAAATGTTATGAGAAACACTTTGCAAAATACTGATATATCAACCCACACAAAATGAAACTTTCTGCATACATAAAGATCTCAACACACTTTTAACTTACTTGTAATGTATTTACATAGAGGATGATTTTGTGTGGGAAAGATGGCTTTTTTCCTTCTCCAAATACAAAACCTCAACTCATCTATAAAGTTGCTGAGTTTCTGATTTGTCCATCAGGCAGTTTGTGCACTAAGTAATTTTGTGTGGCTGAAGCCACCACAGGAGAATAAACAATAGAAATAATAGGATGCTTGGCAAAATCTGAGGAACTTGATTATGAAGCATGTAAGTACACCTACTGATTAATCTCTTTACAGAGTCATATCCTAAGGCTTATTTTAGATAGCATGTGGACTTCAGGACTCTGAAGTTGAATACATCTAATGCTTGTGTAGGTTTGATACCACAACTTGCAGTCACACAGTACATGCAGTAATGCAATCTATAGTTTCATAACAGAACATAGCACAACCCCAGTTTTACAAAATTCTATGCATAATTCAGAAATTACAATGGAATGCATATACCATTGACGACTTTGTGCAATTTTCCTGTAAATTTTAATTGGAATTGCTGTAAGCTACAGTTGGCTTACAGTGGTCTTATACAGCCTTAAGCTCCACGAAGAAACCTAAGGCCGAAGGAACAGAGAGATTATTCTTTTCTTCAGGGGGAAACATATATCTGAAATCATAGCAGTTGAGGCATTTTCTAAATGAGCTTTTGAAAACCTGGGTAGTAAATAGTGCTTATGAATTTTCTGTGGAAAATGGTAAATTTAGCAATTGTTGTTAATTGTGCCACTGAAACACAGTATTTTTTAGTAGAATCTAAGCTTAGATACGTACAGCAGCCGAGGTGCTGTATTTCAGACTCACGCTATATAGTCATCGATTTTGATAGAGTAACAGCTTATTTCCTTTCACCTTGAATGTTGGCAATCAGCACTGAGTTATGCAGAGAGGTGAGTTATCCCAAGCTTGTGATCATTTGGGGGGTTTCAGCTTGTGTTATTTTATCTTGTTTATGAAGGGCTGGTTTTTATTTGAAAGTATTCAGAAATCATGGTTGTGTGATTCTATATTTGGATGAGGAGTGGCTTATCAATAGCTTTGTAGACTCACTCATAGAAAAGCTTCCCTGATATCTTCTCTGCCTCAGAATTTATGGTACATATCTGGCTTAATGGATATGGGTATTCAGGTTGGCTTCAAAAGAATTAAAATGATCCAATTATTCATCCAGTCCTTCCCCCCCCCCCCATCTTTTCCATGAGTATTTATGTGTTTTCTTTTAAGAGACATACCGTATCAAAACCATAATTGCCTTAAATCCATTACAGAATACATTTCAGAATAAAACATTTGCTTTTTTAAATTGGAAATGAATCTTCTCCTTCAGTTTTATTTTGGAATAGTGAACTGCTTGAAATTTAAACAAAATATTTCTCTTGAAAGAGAACGCTATGTTTCTTTTCATCCAATTTGTCATTTGGGGGACAGAAGGGAAGAAGGAATGATTTCAGATCTGACAGACGTGAATTTCAGAAGTAATAAGGATTTTAAAGAGCACTCATTTTGCTTTGACTGAAACTGTAACCTGGCATTGCCAACTCTTTAATCACAAACTTCTTTATATGGCATCATGTGTATGAAAGGTAGCTATCGAAAGCAAGAATTTAATATTTATCCTTAGATAAGCCAGGGCAGGATTTGAATATGAGAAAAGAAGAAAGGACCAGGCAAGTGTAACACCCTTCCCCGATTTTGCCTTACCTCCTCTCTCCCTTCCTTCCAGTAATTCTAAGAGGAGTCAATGCCTATGGCCTCTATCTACAATGCTGCCTATATCTACAGTGCACCAAACCTGCTGTCTTTCCAATCAGTAGAAAATTACCACTCGCTATAATCACAATTGTATCAGACCAGTAGCCTTCTTTCAAGAGGAAAATCCCTGCTGTTCCCACCCCTCTTATCTCTAACACCAGAAATATGCGGGGTTTTTTCATTAGTGACAGCAGGGCAGGATTCCTCCGTCATCTCTGTTCAGCAAAGTCAGAATAACACACTGGGAGGACAACTGCTGAAATCACTGGGTCAAAATTAAGCTCTTAAAGTTACATTTGAAAAATTGGCTCCTAGATTCAGATACAAATCGACTATTATCTTTTTCCATCCCATCATCTCACTCCTTTTGCCTCATCTACTAATGAAACTGCTTTTATATCAAGCAAGACCTTTGGAATCAGAAGCAAAACTGATCTCTGTATATGTTATCTACGAGTTAATGCTTTTTAATAACTAATATGAACTGACAGTAAATCCATAAAATGCATACATTGAGTACTTTTTAAAGAACACGTCATGTTAATATCGTTATTTTGTGTTATTACAAGAGAAGGAAGCACTGCCTAGTTTCTCTAGCAATGTAAAGAAAATAGTCTTGAATATGTCAAAATGAGAAAAAGCCATGTGGATCTTTGAAATGGTATTTATAGCAATGGTTTCCATCATGCTGCTGGAGGAGTCAGAAGGAATATGAGCCTGTAAAGTGTATACATGTTTGAGTTGCTCTTTCATTTGTTTCCATTCTGTTTTCGGATTGGGAAGCCATAAGACAGTAACTGCAATACATGCTGGCATGTGTAAAAGTGGCAGCTGGCAGGAGAAAGAAAGAAATCTCTGTTTAAACATGTGGGATGAAGTCTGGGGACAGTTTTAAAATAGTATTTCAGAATGCAAACCTGCCAGATTTATGATAAGATATATTTTAACAAATTGTTTCTGCTTTAAAGGCCAGTGAAAAGGCAGGTAAGGTTGTGCTGTGGTTGAGAACAGCAGGGACCCCTGCTCCAAGTAACTGGGGGCGCAGGGAACTCTGACCATCTCAACATCCCCCCTCCCCAGTACAGCTGCTGTCCAGGTTGTTTCCTGACACAATTAAGAGTCGCTTCAAGCTTGGGGTAGTTTGTGCTGGAGGGTATCGGCATCTCCTTGCTGATGGTGATTCCAGAAGTACCTCTCAGGCCCTCAGGCCAACAGGGTGCAGAGGACCCTGCTGTGGGAGGCTGAGTGTTCTGTCGGAGGCTTCTCAGGCAACTGTAGGCAAGTCAGACCCATCTATAAATGTGTAGGGATGTCATCCTTGTCTCGTCAAGAAATCGTGGGGGCAAAGAGATTAAGCACTGCAAGTCTCTGTTACTTAAATAAGGAAAGCGTATAAATAGCTTTGGCGATAAGAAGAAGTTAGCTCACTCTTTCTTATTAGCAGATGGAACCTACATAAAACATAGACAATGCGCTTTCGTTTAGTGATATTAGTGGAGTTGTCTAGGTAGCAATTTAAAGCAGCAGTGAGGACTGTCTGTAAATTTGGAAGCTGTCTCTTTTAATGATTTCCCATTATATACCAAGAACAGATTTATTTATTTTTTTGAAGTCTCTACACCACAATAAAAACTGTGAAGAACTGTATGATCAATGTAGCCTATATGTCTAGGGTGGAAAGGGAAGAAGGTGCATTATAGCTGCACGGCACAGATTTTACTTATGACCAAATCTTGCTTCTACTAATGAAACTTATTCTCTTGTTTTGCAGCTTGCAGGCCTGGATTCTATAAAGCATTTGCTGGAAATGTAAAGTGCTCCAAGTGCCCTCCACACAGCTTGACTTACGTAGAAGCAACTTCTGTCTGTCAGTGTGAGAAAGGTTACTTCAGAGCTGAGAAGGACCCACCAACTATGGCATGTACCAGTAAGTCTGATCAGTACCAGTGCCTGCAATTCTCTTCTCCTTTTTATGTTTTAAAAAATGACATGAGTTTGTACATTTTGTGAAGAATCCCAGTCAGGATAATCAAAAGAGATTTTTAAATTCTAAATTTAAACGTTACATTTCTATTTAGTCTAGATATCTCTAAAAATACTGGCACATTTCTTAATTTGGTGATTTTTCAACCTGTAGTTTTGAGAGTTGATACGAAGTGTGTAATCATTGTCATATAGGTAACAATGTTGAGTTTTAACTACCAGTATCTATTTTAAATACATGAAAATATGCTTGTACAAGAACTTTCAAAAAATGAGGAGTCACGTAAAGAAAAAAACTGATACAACGCTCTGCTGTTCCCCTAGAATTAAATGAAAATTCTAAGACAAATAGCATCCCAACACAATCCAATGAAAATTAACTCTCTAAAAAAGACAAGAAAATCATAAAAATCCAATCAGAAGGAGATATAATTAAACCCTCTTGCATATCATCTTCCTTCAACGAAGAGTTATGCCCACTTATACAACTGTGATAATGAAAACTCTTTAGATTTTTTGGTAATTTTTAAAATATTATATTTTGTGATTTTTGACTAACCTAAATTTGTCATTAAGACAAAAATGATGCCCAGCGATCTAGGGGCAAAAATTCTTACTGAGAAGAGATTTTTATTATTCTGATCAATGTGCTTATATCTAGAAACATAAAACATACATTTTCTTTTCACTTAATAAAATATTTCTCATAGATTTTCATGTGTGGTTCATTACTCACTGTGATTCATTTATTGCTCATAAAGCAACTATACCTCTTCAATCTCAAAACTGGGAACAAACAGCAGCAGTTAAAAATCTGTGGGTGAAATATTATACTTATATATAAAATCCTATTATTTAATAAAGACAATTAAAATCTGTTTGCGGATTTTCTAAGATATCTAGTTTTCTGTGTAGCATTTTTTTAGCTCTTGGAGGAGGATTTGTTTCAAATACATTTTTTGCCACAGTCATCTTGTTAAGAGACTTAAAAAAATAATTAATATGCTAAATGCATGAAGTATTTTAACAGACGAAGCATACAAAAAGCTTAAGAGTTAAAACCATGAAAACAAAGTACTGCTGCAATAACCATCAGTGTGTAGTCATAATTTTGGTATCTCTACACTGCGTAAGGCAGCATCATGTAAAAATAACTGAGCTGACACTAACAGGAATTAACTACTTCCTGTGCTCATGCTAGTCTCTCCAAACGACACTGTACTGGGCAAATTTGGAATGTACCAGGTACTTTGGAGCTGATTTAAAAAGTCATAGGTGTTCTGTAATCCTGAGGTCATTACGTATACCAGGACATTGTCCATCCACTAAATGGGAGTGACGGTCGCCAAAAAATGGCACTTAACAGAAAGTCATCTAATCAAACCATAATTTTCAGATGGGAAGGGTAAATCCCAGCCTCCAGCTAATTAAGGGGGACATAGGGTTCAGGGAGGCACCTTAATCGGGCACACACAATCTGTTGTCAGCTCACACCTAGAGCAAGGCACATAGCCCTATCTTTTTGCACAAAAAATGTGAGGCAATAAACAATGTTCTTACTGACTTCCCATAGGGAAATGGTGATTACAAATAATTCCACTCAAATGAGTGCCCCAAGCACAGGCCATTAAAAACTTACCCACAGAACTATCACACATCCCAGGCGCTCTTGACAGTTTCATGCTTAGAAAGATAGTTTCACTCATGCATTATGCAGGTGTGATTCCATATTATGTATGTCATTGATTTTCCATCTCCAAAAGACAGTTCTTCTCTGAAAAAAATACTCATACATGGCATTAAGTTTCCATAATGATCGTTCAGGGCACAGTTTTAAGCCCTTCTACTCAGTGTTGGTAAGACAGGGAGAAGCATGAGAGCCCTGTGGCATCAGGGAGCAGGTACTACAACACGCCGGTGCTTTCCCAACAAAATCGGGGTGCTGAGAGCTGCTTTGGCTGAAAACTGTCAGGGAAGACTTGCTGCCAGACGTCTCCCCGTTCCTGAGGATGTCAGCCAAAACAACCGAGTGAGTGGAGGCAGGGAAGAAACCAACCACAACAGAGGTACCAGTGCCCCATCTCACCCCAACTTGGGAGAAATAAGAAATAATAAAGGAGACAGTGAACCACATTCTGGTTTCTGCCTTGCTCTTGATTGAGTGCAAACCATGCATTGCCTCTCATTCAGCCTAGACTGCAAGGTATCAGTACTTCATTGACTGTACCAGCAGATATATTCATGTTACACCTACGATGATGATTATTTCACTAATTGTCAGCTCTGCAAATGACACCGAGACTCTTGACAGGCAGACTGCGTTCGTATCTTCTTGCACATCATCAGTAATGAAGAGTCTGCAGGCCAAATTATTCCCTAAGTGATATCTTTAGCCCCACTGCTTTCAAATTATGCTCTCAGTTATTAAAATTATGTTTCTGTCATAAGCACAACCTCGCTGCCTTTGGTGGGTCTGTGCAGATGTGGTTAATTTAAATTTAATAAACAAAGATGCAGATATGAGGCAGAGTAGAATTTAGATTGTTCCTTCCAAACTGTCACACTTTACTGGAATAAAAGGAGTTGAAAAGTTCGCAAGAAAAAAAAAAAAAAAAGAGCCAGTTTGACTAAATAGAGAGAAAAGCCTGTGCAGTAAGAAAATGCCTTTTCTACATAACCACTTTTGGGCCAGATCTGCATTTTTGATGCTCATTTGCAACTTTGTATTCTGACATGTGAGATGTGACATAAGACATTAGAATTTTTTCTTGTACTTTGAATGAGAGTTGTTCTTTAATCAAACACACAATAAATACTAGATTACTGTTACAAATTTCTTCATATTCAAACATTTTGAATCAACTCTATTCCTACCTATTTTATTTGCTCCCCCAAGTCCTGCAAAGCAATATTCCTAAAATAGGTAAATATTTTATTCTCTCTCTCTTGTCATCCCTGTATAGGGTTAGACAGTATTCCTCACTCCAGACTTTTTCCTCAGTACTGGAAAACTTGCATATGCAGCATTATGGAAAATAAGGACCTTGATTTAAGAGACTGAATTTAAGAGTTTAGCTTGAGGCATCCACTTTTTTCAAGATGAGCTTCAAATCTTATTTCATTAATTCTATGAAAGTGCATACTGTATGCTTTTTCCAAAATTGTACAGTTCCTATGTAACAGTATTTTGTAAAAGAAGAGTGTGCACTTTGCAGAAAAGCATAATAGAATTCTAATTTTAATAAGAGGAAAGAAAATTACATTAGGATATATTGTTAATCTCTTTCTCCTAGGCTTTTTCCTTTTGATTGGCACTTGTTATCAATCTCTTGCTGCTACTCTTTCTCCTTATTGTATTTCTTTGCCGTATGCAAGTACTCTATCCGTGATCTCTCTGCACACACAGTGAGCAACAAATAGCATCATATCTAATCCCCTGTCTGATTGCTCTGTGCATAAACTCTAACATTTCCCGCTATAATGTAATTGGATAAATTGATCCATCTTTTCAAGGTCAAAGGCAGGCAGGCTTATGTTGGGTGTCTGAGTCTGACTGCGTCTCTTTTCATGTTATACTTAAACAATTTTGAACTCAACAAACTTAGGCTCTGTTCAATAACCTCTGCCACAAACTGTATCCTCTATTTCTAGAAGTCAACACTGTATTCCAGCAGCAAAATCAAGCAACAGGCTTGAAGCCTTCAGCTCTACTGACTCTATTGTTATTTTATGCATATACTTGTTTGCAATTTATCATTACACTTGAGAGTAACTCAAGTAACTCATTAAACTTAGAGTATTGGATTCCAGTCACTGGTTTCCATTCTTCCTGCCTGCCTCACAGGAAAGTAATACAGCATTCTACACCAAATGACACTACACATATTACGTTTATAAAAAAGCAATTATGAACTCAGGGCACAACCAGATGCTGATTCTGAGTATTCTCAGAAGATGATGGTTAGTTTTTGCCTTTCCGCGGTAAATTCAGTAGTCAAATAACACACATTTTGAAGAGTCCAATAGGTGATAAAGAACAGTTTTCACTTAAAAAACAACAAAGTGTTTTCCAGACAGCCATGGCTCTGCAGTGCTTAAAATACCGCATTGCCCTAACTAGACTTCTGCAGCGTTAGATTTGCTCCTCTTTCCTTCCATAAAGGGCAAAATGCACTTTACCGTCACAGAGGGAAAGGATTTGCAAAGCCAGATGAGGTGCAAAGCATGAGGCATAAACTCAGCTCTGTTTCTCTTAGAGTGGGCCTGATTCTCTGTCAGACATCAATGTGTCTGCTCCACAGACAGTCTAGAAATGGTTCTCACATTATCATTTGTAAGTGAAGCAAAAGACATTGCTCACACTCAGGCTGTGTTTTGTCTAAGAAGCGGAAGTGCTGCATTTTTTTTCATTGCTCATCCATCTGAACTGTGTTTTACTCTTTTGCATAAAATCCAAAGTCATGAACTTTGCTGTGAGGAAATGATCCATAATTTTCACCAATATACTTCTTTTCCTTAAAAATCAATATAAGGAAATCCCTGAGAGCTTTGCACACAGGTGTCTGCAGAAGGGTTATTGCTGCCAAGTTTTTGCAATGTGTCAAATAATCTTTGTATAATTTGTAAATGATAACAAAGCAATCAGGCCACATTCATAAAAGCCCAGTGACACATAATTTAGCTGAATCTGAGGATTAGAATTAATTGTCTCTCTTTGTTCCAAGTTCTAAATCTTAGTAAATGATTCACTGCATGTCATTACAGCTTAATATTTGCATGAAATCACAGTTTAACTGGCATAATTTAACAGCAATTAAAAAGCTATTTAATCGTCATGCAAATTGGCATGAGGGGCCTTGAGTACGAAGGGTATCTGAGCTTTTTTCCAGTATTTGCAGGCGGACAGTCATATACTTTCAGACATCCCAACATAATTGATAATGCTCTTCCTATTCATTGAAATGTGAATGTACAATAATTCATGTTTTTTCTTACAATTGAGGATTAAGTCCCAAATCATGAATATAGCAACCTTCACTCTCTAATACAAAAGCAAAAGTAATATTTTTTTAAAGTGTATTTTGTCTGCTTTGGTTCTACTTTGGTTCTACTGATGCCATCTACATATAGTATAACAAAAATGTGATAGACAATTATAATTGACAAAACTCCCCAGTTGCCCGGATTCACATGAATTCCTGTTTTGCCCTGACAAAGTTGATGAAGTAACATAAAACAATCCCTGAGCTATGGTGACCCATTGTCATAATATCTGCGGTTTATGTAAGATTAAATTCAAGCCAGTTTTAAAACATTGGCTCAAATCCTTTTAGCAATTACACACATGCTTAGTTTTAAGTGCATGAGTATTACCAATTATTTCAAGGGGATTACTGATCCGCTTAAAGTTATGCACATATGTACGTGTGATTAACATGGCAGCAAGAATGAACACTAACATCAATGAAGGAAAGAGGTAATAATTGTTGCAGAAAAAACATCACGATTCACCAGCATTTGTAATTTTTAAGTGACACTATTTGCTTACTTATGTGGCATAAATGTGGATAGAAGAGCTGGAATGTTGTAAAGAGAAAAAGTTTGTATGGCGTGGGAGGCATATGAACTAATATGAACTAATAAATGCTATAAGTTTTCTGTAAACTGCAGTTGAACATTTGAGTTGCCTTTTTCTTTCTGATACTTATTTGAAACTTTAAATAAGTGCGACTATGTTTTCATTAAAATCATTTTTGCCCGAAAGTAAATGATGACTTAGCTGCTAGATTTCAAGTCCTTGATAATTAAAATATTTGGAGGTGTTTCCATGACTTTGCATTTTGTTAGTGGACAAGAAAGTTTAAAATATTTTGAATGTGTGAGTGTTTATTTATATATCTGTCTGTGTAGAGTTCATAGTTAGCAGCCCAAAAGTCCCTGACAGTAAAGACCGGTTATTATTCAGGAAATCATTTAGCAGAATGGTATGTGACTCACTTGTACTGAAGATCGATATTTCTGGAATCCTTTAGATAAAAATTATTTTTGTGATTTGCAGTTTTTATGGTCACAGAGAATATTTTGAGTATTTCCTTCCTTTTGACTGTGATCTTGTGATCATTCTGAAGCATTTGAAATACTGTAATATGTAAATATTTATAAATGCAACTTGATTATATTGATATATCATTGTCCGATGGTGTGGAAAACAGAGACAAGGTACAGCCTTGAAGATGCTGATGTGGTCCAAAAGTCTCTACAGCCTTAGAGTGTCTCAGATTTACAAATCTCTAAACTTCCCATAAAATTACTGTGAGGCTGATGGTTCTAGCTACTTTGGAAAATAGTTCTGAGATCAGAATAAGCTAAAACTAGCACAGATTACTTCAGCTTCAGTTCTTATTATTTATGTGCAGAAGACAGGAATAATTATGTGTCCTCTAAAAACATGCTGTGAGAATTAAATAATGACTGGTCTTAACAAATTCCCACTGTTAAAACCAACAAGGAGCTCTAGGAATATAGAGGATGAGCTCAATCACACTTACATATGTCCTTAACTTTAAGCGGTTCATCTGTATGGGCCTTTACTACTCCAGTGTTTACTAGTAAAATGTAAGATATAGGCATGTTTTCTGTTAATATAGTACATTTTAGCATTCAGGGTCATCTTCAAGAATTAAGAACTTGAATAAATGGATTTATTTCAGTTGTAGGTGTATATTTCAGAACCACTCATGGGTTTGATTTTCTAAATGGCTACATTTTGTTCTGACAAATAAATAGCTAAAAGTGTATCAGTGGTTCAGTAATTGCAGATCTTAAGGAAAAAAAGAAATAATGGAGTTGAATGATTAGAAAAAAGTGGGTGTGGTTTTTTTGTTGGGTTTTTGGGCTGAGATGTGAGATCCTGATTTATATATGAAATGTTAGGAGGAGCTTTGATATTTTGTTTTCCTTCCTAATGCAAAGTTCTGACTATTTATCTGACCATACTTTGGGCGTGAGGTCTCACCCTCACCCTACAAGCTGTTGAATTGGAATTTACAAGAGCGTTGATCAATATTTTTGTTTGTTTGTTTATTTCTTCTCTCATTGTCTTAAAGATTTTGTAAAGGGCGTTATGATATTTTAATTATCTGACTCTCAGATTTACCGTGCCACTCAATTTGTTGGGTGAAATACACTCTGTGTAAGAATTAGCTGGTGTGATTTGCAAATGTTTCATGTAGTCTTTCAGTCTGCTGGAGAGGCACTGAACTAATGAAAAGCTCACTTTGAACAGTATCTCAGTCAAAACTTTGTACTTAAGTCTTGCTGGCAGGTTGTATAAATCTTGAAAAGCTGTAAAGCAAGCTGAAAGTTTTCCAAGTTCAGCTGACCATTGGCTAAGCAATCCACGTGCACTGTGATTTTATTCTGAAAGCTTTGAATATAAAGCTTATTCAAGTCATTCAGCTCAAAAAACCCCAGATCGCCGGTTGAGTTTACCACAGTCATCTTACGTATATTAAAATCTGGAGTATAAGGCCTTGCATTTTGCCAAATCTGTGTTTCTTTCATAATTTTTATGGGCATATTTTGTGTCTATGTACAAATTGCTTTTGAAAACCACGCGTCTGGAAGTGCTTGGTTGAAATATGTTAAGTGGAAGAAGAAGGATATAATAAAGAAATGGAGATAAGATTATTCAGACTTTCTGTAACAATTTCTGCCCTTCCTGTCTCAAAAATCATTAGGTGGTAAAGCTCTTTCATCAGACTGTGGAAGCTGATGTATAAAGCCTCAGATGATTTACATGTGATCCTACACAGTAAGTCAGCGTAACGGCTTAAAACTTGTTCGATGTACCTTGACTGTTGTGGGATCGATGGAGAATGGGCCACTCATGGTTCATCTGGCAGTACACCAAGAGCTTTACCACCGGCGTGCTGGCTGAGAGCTTTCCTGTATATACTCTGCTGGCTGCTACGATCTTTGCATCCCTCCCCACAGTCTTCAGGAATTAGTTTTCCTCCTGCTTTGCGGCCGTCCTTTTAGATCTTTACCTTGCAAGGTTGATGTCTTCACTGTTATACTGACGCTGATGAGGTGCCAGGTGGGAAAGAAGAAACTTGTAAACTGTCTCTTGTGCCTAATAGTCTTGGCCTGTTGCCACCTAGCTCTGCTAATGAACGGCAGCAAAGAAATCCCTGGGGATAAGCAGTGAAGGATAGCAAAAAATATCTGGCACTGCAGAACTAACACAAACAATGTTACCTCTTGTAGTTATTCCAAAGCTGTTATTTATTTAATATTCAATTTAAGTCTTATAAAACATCCAAGATTATAAGTATCAGAAAAGCCTACATTACTAGACATAAAATAAGGAAATACGTTTTGTGGTTCAAGCTCTACCCCAGTATCCCATACAACCAGGAGATATTTAGTGCAAATTTGTGTTATCAAGTCTAGGTTTGACATGCCCAAGTCATTTTTATGTTGCCTTAAGTTATTTCTGAATTAATTCTAATTTATTTAGATTATTCAGCTTTTTATGGTCTCACCTATTTATTATTCCTCCTTAATCTTCAAGGATTGTAGTTATTTAGATAATTTTTCCATTGAATTTGTTATTGAAACATAACTCTTTTAGCTTCTATTTGCAAATAGTTGCCTTAAGACTAATATATTTTTTCATGTGTTTTTCTTTATTTTTCCAAAATAGAGAACTATCACTTAACAGGTTTCCCCCTCCTTCTCTGCAGGGCCACCTTCTGCTCCGAGAAATGTGATTTTTAACATTAACGAAACAGCCCTCATGCTGGAATGGAGCCCCCCAAGTGATACCGGAGGAAGAAAAGATCTCACGTACAGCGTCATCTGTAAGAAATGTGGGTCGGACACCAGCCAGTGTGAGATTTGTGGGGGAGGTATCCGTTTCATCCCCAGGCACACAGGTCTCATCAACTCCTCTGTGACAGTGCTCGACTTTGTGTCGCACGTGAACTACACCTTCGAAATAGAAGCCACAAATGGGGTCTCGGAGCTGAGTTTCTCTCCCAAGCAGTTCACGGCCATCACGGTTACCACAGACCAAGATGGTAAGTCCCAGCTCTGCATGTCTGTTACTGGGCCCCCTCATCTGTGCAGTTATTACGGGGATCGTTTTGTTTCTTGGAAGTCTGGGTCACCAAGTCAGGATGTTTTGCAGGTTGTAACCCGTTTTTAAGTGCATTTCATGAGGACTTCCAGCTTCTGCTGATGAGGGTTTTAAATGCTTTTGGCAATTGGCCCTTGACCCCAGTACACAGGGCACAAAAACACATCTTCCTCTTCAAAATTAAGTGCAGGCTTTAACTACCTGAGGCTAACTATCAGCAGTTCATCAGAACTGGAGTCTACATCTGGTGCTTTTCTAAGTCTTTCCTTACGATATCCATTTTGGAAGAGTAAAACACCACAGGTTATCTATTGGAGTTTCGCAATTGAAAGGTGAAATGAAAAGTGAACTCACTTCCGTTGCTACCCATGTTTCGTAGTACTAATACAGCACGCTTCCCTGTGAGGTATTTCAGCATCCATATGAGCCATTTCCTTGAGGTATCCTAATAGATTTTTTTTGTTCCTTTAGTTGTCCACTTTGCATTATTGTTTTGAACTTTCTTTTCCCCAATTTCAGTTCAAATTCGTGTTCAAGGGCGACCTTTATAAGAAAGATGGGAAACTAAGAGAGCTCTATGTTTTTATTTCTGCAACTTTTTCCTCTTCCATCTTTAGAATTGTTTACTATGCCAGGAAAGAGCATCATAGGTTACCAACAAAGCAACCTATATAGCAGTGTTATCTTCTGGCTTGCATTACTGTAGATGAGAAGGTTATTTCAAAATTATCCCTTGCTGACATTTGTTCCAGAGATGTTTCGCACCTACTGTGCAGTGACATTGCAACTGTGGCTGAAATGTTTAATGCAGAACAGGAACCGAACTGGCAAAACGATGGGTTTGAGTAGAAGACCTTTGATAATATGAAAGTATTTAGTAAAAGCGCTAATGACAGGAGGTGCAAATAACAGGAGGATCCTGTTATGTTCCACTTGTGGGAAGGCCCTGGGTTCTTTCACTGATCAACATAGCAAAAATCTGCTTACCTGTGTATCTGGGACAAGTAGTTTTGTTGATGAGTAAGTAATGACTTGTTTGCCTTTGGGCATACAAAAATTAACAGCTTGCTGTGATGATGATGATAATAATGACAATGATGGTAATACTAATAATATTCATGAAAATGGATTAGAAAAAGCACAAAACCTACTCACTCACCGTTCATGTGAGGATGCTAACAGAAGAGCTAATTATACAAGATGCCTAATGATATATGCCTTGCACTGAGAATTGCCTTAGAAGGCGCTTAGCCTTCGTTGCAAACCTGTATCTCTTTTTTCCTTTCTCATTAAGGGAAAAAAATGTGGTGCTAGAAACTACCCCTACGTACACTTATTTTTAGATGTTTTGTTACATGGTACTAAATGCAGGTCACCAAGTATGCACAGGTGGAGATCACCACCTGTGATTTTAGACTGGTTTGCTTTTAGACTGATTAACTGATTTTAGACTGATTAACAGCTGTGTGAACACAGCTTGTGATGTGTATTTAAGTGGTGGCCTTTTAAAAAATAATGTCTTTTGCTGTTCTCTGTTCGTGATTTAAGGATATATATTTTCACTGCAGTTTACTCAAAACAGGGAAAAGACCAATGTTTTGGTAACTTATGACACACTGACAGTAAACTACGGTAGGCTGCTTGCATTCCCTGTGGTAATTCTTGCATTACTAAAAATGCTATTGGAAGGACTTCAAAGAATTTAAGACCTGTTTTCCAGAATAGCTGTCAGTTTGTTTGGATATAAAAAGACAACTTTGCAGGAGAAAGAATTGTAATAAATGAAATGGAGGCATCTATACAATGTAGTTATAAAGATAAAACCGTTTTTGTAGGCTTACAAACTGTTTAGTTGTATAAAATCATAAGCACAGAGAAAGGTAATGTCATATGAACTATGCAACAAAATTAATGGAGTTTTCATTGATGGAAATTATCGAGAGGACAATAAACATTTTTTGTGAGATAATTTTAGTCATAAACAAGAAGTGATATAGAGAAAGCTAGGATATCTAACCTCAGAATAGGAAGCTATAGAACTAAAGCTTCAGAACATTGCAGAGATTTTATTAATGTATATAAATCACATTGAAGTTCTCAGATAAAAGGATTAGTGACTTTTTTAATTTTTATTTTTAGCCAGCTATTAGTAAGCAATTTATAGTTTTGCTTTTGCCATATTTCCC
The DNA here is from genome assembly GCA_013398295.1 of Chionis minor. Lineage (NCBI taxonomy): Eukaryota > Metazoa > Chordata > Aves > Charadriiformes > Chionidae > Chionis > Chionis minor. The sequence goes on along the minus strand of VZSF01007799.1, from coordinate 676,300 downwards.
AAAAATACTAAATAAACATCTTTATATTGCATTTCTTTTTCTATCTATACCACCAAACTGTAAACGCAGTTACAACCCTTCCTTATAATCTTAATTATAATGAAATGGATGATATTTACTGCATGGTGTTGGAGATTTGTGCACATGTTCATACAAAAACAAAGATCCAAGATGATACACATGACATGACAAGAAATCAAAAATGTCTTAATGTGTACAAGGACTGCATTACCCTAATTCCAAACATACTGGTTTAAAACAATTTTTGCTTTTGATGTGTGTCTGATATGAAAGACCTAGGTCCATAATAAGTTATAGCTACACAACATAATTATCCCATGTTCATACTACTTTTTATATGTAATCTTTTCATACATACTGTTTTTACATACTGTTTTAATGGTTTTGTTATACACATTGCATGAAGTGCTAGGCCACTTCATAAAAATATAAATTGTTTTCTTCAATTGTCTTTGTTAACAACATAGAACAGTATCTTCAGCTGTTGTAAATCCAGACTATTCTATTAGCTACAATAATTTACAGTAGCTGAGGAGCTAGCATTTTATTTTCTTTGAGCATATTGGATTTACTTCCCTCTAGTGGCCCTTTCTTTTCCATGGTTTATGTGAAATTAACAGATTCTTCTTTAAACATGCAAAATTATTAGCGTATTCTTTTGGGTTTTTTCTCTTTTTGGAGAAGATATTGCTGTTGGAATTTGCTGAATAATATAATGCAATGAAGAGAACTGTGGGCATCCATAGAAACTGAAGAATTGTATTCTACCACAGTTAGTGAGTAGGGTAGTCTGAGAGCATTAAAGAGGGAGAATATTTGCTGACAGGAGAAGTGAACTAATTCAAAAGTGATTAGGTCTCATCTTTATGCACAGAGCTCTACCACAACTAATATTAAAATCTTAACTGCCTCCTCATGCAATCACCAGCATCAACAAGATTAAGTACACTGCTCAGCTCTAACAATGACAAGAAGCAGACTAAAGGAAAGTAACACTCTGAAAAGGCTTTGCAAACTGGGTCCCACAAACCTCCCTGCAATTTGGTGACTAAAGCATTACCAGACTGATCAAGTACTGAAAAAAATTAGTAACATTAATGTAAGTCATATAAAATGAAGTTGGTAGCATTCATGACTTCTTTAGTTGTTAATTTTGTACAAGTATTCATAAATTTGATATCCGTGGTTTTGGTTTCCCCCTCCCGGGCTTCGTAAGGAAACAAAGTTTCTGGGGTCACATTGTCTGTCAGGCACTGTAAAGAACTGTGAACCCATTAGCCAACATGAGTTCAATAACAGAGAAAAAGATTTCACAGATACTATGTTCTCTCGAGTGTGAAAACTGACCACTTAGGTTCACCAAGCTGTTGGTTGGGTCTGCAAGTTGAAAAGCAAGGTTCAGCTACGTATGGCTCGCTTACTGGACTAGAGATGCCAGCTGGCCAACCGCTTAACCTGCCTGTTGGCTAGTCAGTAAAGAAAGAATAGATACAGCTCCTGTATGATCACAGCACGTGCTGTGTCTTGTCTAGCAAGCGTGGCACACAAGGGTGGGGTAGGGATGTGTCAGGCAGCATAGATGCTGCAGATGGAGAGATGAGGGAACTGAGCTATATGCTACTCTTGCATAGCTTTGTTTCAAAATGTTCTGAGATATCAAAATCATCCCTGCTTTAAATTCAGATAAAAGGAGAGCTAAAAAGAACAAGATTCTGCTCAGAAATGCGCCTAAGCAAAGTCCCTGTTCAAGGAAGAACATTAGCACATGTTAAGTGATTTCTCAAATCACTGCTAAAGTAATTTGTAAACAACTGGAAGGTAAAACATATTTTCAAAAAAAGCCTCATCAAAAACTGTTTAACAATACTGTTGTTCAGAAAAGTGCCTGGATGCCTTTTCTTTATGGGAAAGTTTTATACAGTAGTAAATATGCTGAGTATGAAGCAATGGTACTCAATCAACTTTAAATCATTGTGTGAAGAAGCAGAGAATTATATATTGAATTGTAATTTATGTCTCTCATGACTAATGGAAGGAAGAGACACCTCACGGTATAACTTTCTTAACATGCCTTAGAGTCTGCACAGCCTAAAGAAAATTCAGAAGTACTTGATGTTTTTCATGCATAATTAAAGCAGTAAATAATGAATAATTAAACAAAACAGAACTTAAAACAATAGTTCCTATTTGCAAATAATAGTTCACATGCACATTCTCTCAGTGGGCATTCGTATGTTCTATTCCTTGAGAACAGAGTGGAGTTTTAACATTGCAGTATGCAGAATGGGAGTAGAGTCGTGAGACATATCCTGAGTACGTGATTACACAGACAAATAGTGGCCTGTGCCATTTCCATCCACCATTTCAACTGCATCACTGAGAAGCTGTGCTCCATAGCTATAGCGTTTCTCTAACTGAATAGTTTCCTCATTGTCCAGTCTGCGTCTTCACCACAGCATGTCCCTCCTGTGGGACTCCATGCTGGCAGCCCTCAGCTCACCTTTTGCCTGAAAGTCCCACGGCACTGACCTCCCCTAAAGTCACAGTCCAGCCTTGGGACACTTCACAGACATTGTTCCATTCATGGGCTCCTTCTGCACGTCTTTCAGACTTTGGTGGAAAGTTTACACTCGAGAAATACTCCTTCTGCCATTGCACCCTGAAAATCTCATTTCCTCCCTCCTCAGTTCTGCAGTTTGTGAGTGACTCTGGTCTCTATGACATCAAAGACCTGCTACCAGTGGACAAAGTTTGAGGCATGAGAGACTTCACTCTGTCTGGGCACACACCCTATCACTATAGTAAAGACCTGTCTAGTTTTGCTGTGTCTGTCTAGTGTTGGCAGCCTGTGACTAGATGAGGTCTTCAGGTAGACTTGGAAACTGCAAATCTGGCAGGATTCCTTTGTCTAATACATTTTATTTTATGTGAATCATCGGCAGATATATCCTAGGTGATAAGATGTTTCCTAATCTGATATAAAGTCTTTCCAGTGTCTGAAAGGGATTGCCTTTTATCTAATTCTTTTTTCCAACTAAGTACGTTCCCAGTACAGGTGGCTCCTCAGACGCATTTGTAGCCCAATGCACATGGTCTGTAGCAACAGCAACCTCTTATCACTCTCTTAGAGCTATGGGGACTGAGGAATGCATGGAAGGATATTGGTGTCTCTTTCAGGAATAAGTACGGCCATATCACCATGCATATAGCGTTATAATAACAATGCAGATGGTGTAAGTTGTTAAGTGGCTCATCTGACAATCAAAAAAGCATCTCAGTGGCACTACCGGGACCATTTATCAGGATTAATCCTTCTCGCTGATGACAGTGTAGTTTCAGGGTGCTCACTGGGGTAGCAGGAGAGTTCCCTGTTCTCTCATCCTAAGTTGCTTCCCATACTAGCATCTGACTTTCACCCTAATCAAAAGTCAGCTTTGCTTCTTCCCCCCTTGCCCCCCCCGCGAGTCTCGCATCTCTACAGATGTGGTTGTCCTTTGTAACTTTAAAGTCAAGAAAGCTTCTCTTTTCCTACGGACATGATGAAGTCCTTTGAACCATCTTCCAACCTGTTTATGTTAATGGTTTATAAATCTAAAGCAACAACTATTTCTAATCACTGATTGTCAAAATGGAATAGTGGGTCGCATAAAAGTCTGTTATGAAACAAGCACAAAACAACCTCCATCAGACATTGCCAGAGCTCAAGCCACATGAAAGAGCGAGCATGAAATTTTCATAGATGACAACAGAGGAGAAATTTATGGCATTTGTTTACCTGACACCTACAGCTGTATTGGTAGTTCTACCAAACCCTGTACTGTCATGGGAGCAGTGCAGAACATTGTTGCTGGCACTATTCATGTGAAAAATTTGAAGAGAAATAATAACTCATTGGTTACTGGCTAGGGACAGCCTGTAAATGTCCATACTGAATGTGACATGCAGGCAGTAAGAGGGATTACTTACCAAAGAAAAAAAAAAATTTGATATCTATACTCCCTATTTTAAGTTACTTCTGAACAAAACATTTAAACGATACATTTTTTAAAGATATTCAGCATTATGCAATGAATATTCAGGCCAGTCTGTTAAATTCTATGAATGTACCTGCATGTGTTTGTCAGTGTGTATATAAACTAAGCGTTTACAATTGGAAAGAAAACCACAAAGCAAAAATGCTAAATCTCAGTTCTCAGACTTGTTCAACTAACATTCTTTTGAACACTCTTCAGGTCTGCTAGAATTCAAAGTTTTGAGGCAAGGTCTGTGCAGCGTAGTTACTACCCATAGATTTTCCTCTGCTGGTCACCTCTGAACACTTAGACTATGTTTTGCTGGTGTTTCTTTACATATATGACTGATTACTACACAGTAATCAGAGGTGAAAAATGGCTTTTTAAACAATCTTGATTTATATCCTGAAGACTTTTTAATTACTTATAAATTTTCTTTAGCAAATATGTTCTTTTTCTGCTGGCAGATATTGATGTTCAGACATTTCTTTAATGCCACAAAAGTCAAGCTGATTCCATTTACTTTCATTTCTCGTTCACCAGTATTATCCATTAAGCTAGTCAGACTATGCATAGCTTTAAGGTATGTTTCTCTAAGTTATGCAATAAGAGATCAAAATGAAATTCTGTTTTGAAGGAGGAGGGGAAAGAGGTTAATCAATACTGTAAAGTATTTTTCCCATAATATACTTACCAGTGTGGTCTTTCAGCTTTTATAAGTTTCTTTCATTGCATAGCAGACTGTTATTTATAACCATTGGCAATTTGTGTGATGTGCATTTTTCAGTAAGTTTCTGATTTAAGTTGCAGTAACTAAGACACCACATCCAAATGCTGCAACAATTGTATACTTAATAATAGTTTATTTCCATTTGTAAAAGGGACGTTTGTGGAGAAAACTGTATAGTCACTATAGATAAGTTGGTAGGCATAAAGCACTGGGATAAGAAATATGCCTTTATTTTGTTTGTTCCTATTGTAGTCAGTAGCTGCAAAGGGCATTCAGCATGATTAAGCCCCTTAGAATGAGATTTCTGTTCATCGACTTCGGTGATTTTAAACAAGAGTGTCAAATAGGCTTATTGGGGCTATCTGCACACCACTCAGCTAAGAACCATGTTGGGATAATCAAGCACATTTCAATTAGCTGGAACCTCTCACAATGAATGATATATAGTTGGAAGAATCATTATTCAGTATTCTAGTCAGGGTTGGATGCTGGATATTTCAGATAAAAACTGGTGACTTATGTAATTAGAAACCTCTGCCACAAACGTTAATTGGCCTACTTAGGAAATTCTTCAGAGTTACATTAGGAGCCTTCTGTTTTCAAAGTTTACCTAAACATTTCTGAAAGCTATTTAATTTTATTTTTAAAAAAAACAGCAACCCCAACTCTGGTGTTCCCAGAGTACGACAAGTGACATGAAGACTTCTGTTGCATTCTTGGCAAGAGGAGGGACTTTGGTCAAGGGTAGTAAAGGAAGACATTCATCACAGCTAGTCAATCTGAAACAAATTGTGTTTGTAGATGTCATGACTTTCACGCAAACCTTTAGGGAGTGTGTTCAAAATGAAGGACATGGTAAATTACAAACCAATTCTGCTGATGTTTGCTATGGGGTCTTTAAAGCAATTATCTTGGTAGCAGGTTGCTCCGATTCATTTACTTCTTAAAATGTAGTTTCTTCATTACACTCAACAACCCTTCTCCTTCCACTTCTGTGACTCTTCCATACGCATTTGCCTTAGGCTCACAGTTTGGAAATAGTTTCCATTTGTATACAATAATGGCATTAAGTTGTGCACATTGGAATAAGGTTGAGAACACACTCAAAATTACATAGTTTCCTAAGCTTCAGAAGTCTATTTACTTTACAGTTCTGTTACCTTCAAGGTAATATTTCTAATAACATGCTTTTACCTTTTTCTGCTCAGACTAACAATGAGAGACATCTGTTTACTATCTTCATATTTGTGTTACATATTTAAATGTTTTCCTGCTGTGGTAAAATTTATACTGGTTCTCCAATGAAGAAATAATACAGATTGCTCCTCTGAAAAGATTATACTAGCCAGGATAGGCATACTTAATAGTTAGTTTAGAAATTCATGTTGTCTTCCACAACCCCTGGCATAAGTGAGCCTTCATATATATTCTAGTCTGAATCCTAGTCTGACAGAGTTGAGGCAGGGGCTGACAACCGATGTCAAGATCGGCCGGTGTATTGGTTGGCCAGGAGCAAAACAGGAAAAAGACAAGACAATTAATCTGCTAAATCTGATTTCCATCTAGCATGTAATCTCTGATTTCCATTGAGAAGGGATTTTTGCATATTAAGTATGCATATTTTTCTTTATCCTCTTCTAAGACTTTCCTTAAAACCTTCACTTAAGAATATTATATTATTCGAGACATGGCTACAGGTTCTAAAGTGGACTTTTTCAATAAAAACATTTTAAATCCGTTTCATACTTTGTTGACCCTCTGGAGTGAGTGCAACTAATCTGTGAAGGACTAACTATTCAAAGTATTTTGTCTTGGTTGTTTTCACTTATGGAAATGACATGGAAGTTACCAAACAGTGCTTCAGATGAAAGTGCTTGATTTTGCTTTTGATGTGTAGGGTCGTCATAGCCAAAAGGAGAGGGAAAGTGATACACAGAACATGAGTGAAAGGAAGAGGCAAGTGAATAAAAGATTGTACAATATAGAAAAATATTAATTTAAACCCAAAATTAATAAGTTTTTCAAAATACATATTCAGCAAATTAGACCAATTTGTTTACCGTATTTCTTTCTTGGAATAACAATGTCATCTTGTACGCTAAACTACTCGGTATTTGAAAACTGAAATTTTAAAGCAAGTGTTTACAAGAACTCTCTAATTGCAAAATTACACCTAGTGTCCTGAAGCTGTTTCACTGCAAGACAGTTACAGATGTCCCACTGGATAAAAATGAAAGGAGGCCTGGCTTAGCTACTGTTTCCTGAACACTCCTGTTGTGTCCTTTACTCTTGCTTAGTTCTTTTGCTTTCCTCCACTGTAGCTGGATAACTAGTCACAACTTTTCTGCTGAAGTTAATAGCACACTCTATGAATAACTCCAGTGTTAATTAAATCTCATTCTTCATTGAATTAATCTACGTTTGCAAGAATTTTCTTTGTGCTTATTCCGTCTGAATATAAAGTAATATTTTTAAGCTTGTCTTTTCCACATCGTTTTAAATAATACATGCAGCAGCTTCTAAATCATGTGCTTGATCTATAATTGTATTGAAGTGTGTAGAGATTAATGTGCATTATCTAAGTGACTCATAAATTCTAACTTGTTATGCATTGCAAACAGCTGATGTATGATCCCGTAAGTTACTGACAAGTTGTTCAGCCAGTTTCCAATACTGTATTTTACACTTTAGAAATAAATGATCATTTTATTATATTAACTCAAATCTGTCTGGAAAACAAATTGTCCGATTCCAATGACTGGCTTATATATATACATAATATTAAACTCTAGGCTCCTTTTTTCTAATTTAGATTGTTCTCCTAAAATTATCTAACAATTCTTTTTACCCTGTAATTAAAGATCAATGAGCACTAAAAAAAAAAATTTTTTCAGGGTAGGTTAATAGAGTAATGGGATTCAGGAAATTCAGCCTGTAATTCAAGGATGATGGTCTATGGTCTATCAATAGAGAAGACAGTAGTCTGTTTTCTTCCCTCAACTCGTACATTTTTCTGTCAAGCTAGACATGTCATTTACTAATTAGACATGAGGTGAATTTTTGATATCTCATTGCCATATATTCATAGATATGATTTATTCTAATAAAGGGAAGAATATTTCAACTGATAATTAGCATCCCTCTATGCCAATTTACAAAAAGTATTTATTTCAGTTTATAAATAGTGTAACTCTGACTAGAATATGAAGTCTTTGGAGAGAGGAAATAGAGAAAATCACATTTTTCTAATGTGTTAAATACTATTTATCTTCAAAAATGCTTGCTTGTATTTGGAAGTGCATTTTATATGGTCAAAGAAGCAAGTTGGAATATTAAAAGTCTGGACCTTTTCAGAGAACATGTGTGACTGCGGAGCTGTTTAACTTAGTTCCCTGGTATAAATTAGTTTGGTGCTGGGAGATTATCTTTAGGAGAAGAGCATAGTTTTATCTGCATAGTGTTATCCACATTTATCTCCCTGACCTTTTCCTGAAACAATTGGGTTCAGTGGTGCCTGTTTCAATGGTAACTTCTGTTACATGCAACATACTGTAATACTGAAAAACTGATTAATGTCAGATGAACAAAAGGATGTTTGTGAGATCTTTGAAGCTAAATTTCACTGTAAGTGGATTCTCATGTTACAACCCATAGAAGCTGATCTAGAAGGAAGTCGTGTCCCAAAACCTCCACCCTTGTCCCACACAGCTTCTGTATCCCATAGAGCCACCTGCACCAAACACACTACTGAGGCATTAACATGATATTGTAATGTTTTTACATAGAATCATAGAATCATAGAATGGTTAGAGTTGGAAGGGAAGTGGTAGAAGAAGGCAGGTAAGGGAGTGCCAAGCAAGTGGCTTGGTAACAAGGAGAACAAAGAGCTCAGTTTAGTGCTCTTATTTATACTTTCACTCTTCACTGAGAGCTCTACAGTAACTCAAATGTTCAACTTCAAATACTTATGTCTTTGGTTTAGAAGGTAAAGACTCATTTGCATTGACTTCAGCTTTTGTAGCGTTTTTAAAAATACTTTTTTCACCTGAGGCAAACGGATAATATTTCACCAAACTATAGACTACCAAGGGCATTTTCGTACTACTAATGAGGAACTAATGTGTTCCTAGACAGAACAAATAACCTTTTAGTTGTGAAATAGTCCCACTGATACTGAAACTAGCATTAAATCTGAAACTTTAGAAAAGGGAAACTGTTGCTGAGTGAATTCCTGAATATTGTTGTGTCCTTTTTTATATCTGTGCATAATGGATATAAAGTGAAATAAATGAGAGACTAGTTAAGGAGCTGTAAGATTTACAGCTCCGCCTGGTTTTTAAGGTCACACTCTCTTAAAGAGTAATTGTTCATCCTGGCACTTGCTGCCACGAAAACAGTTGACAGCAACTCTAATATCTAGTCAGTAGTGATAGAGATATATGTACCTAACTCCCAACAACCTACAACCTAGGTACAAGAACGTCTCATGCATCTTTCAATTTGCTCTTACATTTTTAAGCTGGCACATGCATTCTCAAAGAAAAGTCACCTTCACATACACACAGCTATTGCCTCAGACATATATACCCATAGCAAATGCCCGCTTGTTCAATCAGACTAATTTTTATTAGTGTTTATTTTTTGATGTCAGATGGGATTGCTACAAAATAAAAAAAATGTTTTATGATGCCTTTTCCAATCAGAGTCATTGTTTTTATTCCAAGCTAGCAATTAACTTCCCGCCTAATTTGCCACACTTAATTTAAAATGAAGCATGCAGCAATACTGAGAGTCATGGCATTTGTGTTTGGCTGAAGTAGTGGTCAGTAGCAGTCTCAATTTATCACTTTTAATTTAAACTCCCGTGCCAATGATTTTCTTTCCTAAAGCTATGACTGGCACTTACGGATTTCAAAATCAAAGGGAAAATAAACTACAGTTAAGAATTCAACCACTCAGATCAATGAAAACCTCTTTTATAACTGAGTGTGCTCCAGTTAAATCCCAGCTGCCTGACAGAAAGCATTTAATGTTTCCAACAGTTCTTTCCCCACTTAAATGCTCAGAATAACTTTTTATTGCAGCAGTAAGCCACTACTTGATGGACAGAAGTGCACTATTGATGTTATGTTCTCAGGAAATACTGCAAAGCAAGTAAAGGTGAGTGCATCAACCTAAAGAAGCATGTGCTAATATCCAAATGGCAGTCCCTGGACTATTTGATTGCTGCTAGCGTGTATTTTCTGTATTAAGACAATTGATATTATGTATTATTTCATTGTTAGAAGTTCATAGCAAAAGCTTAAGAGAAATTAGTAAACAGAAGGACACACTTCATTAAATTCAATAGTGTGAAAAAAAAAGGCAGTTGTGTTTCTAAACTTCTTTGAAGGTGAATAACCTAGGTTATTTGGTCCAACATCTCAGAACTAGCAGTTAATTTGAATTGGAATTCTTTTATATCCCTTAAAAAAGTTAAGTAGATAGGTACATATATTTATAGGATTATTATTTGCTAACATATTTACTAAAATAAATATATTTTTTTAACATATAAGGACTACATAGAGCCATCCACATATGGCTATGTATAGCACTGACATAAACCCACTCACCACTTTCACCACTTTCATGTCAGAAAAACAGAGAGCGGAGGAAAGAAACAGAAGTCCACGTATTATTCCATACTCCTCTTTATCACAGAATTACAAACAACCTACCATTCCTGTTCTATGGAAACTAGGAAGTAATTTTAAAATGTTAAAAAAGACTTCATTTGGATATTTTGGGGGAATGTTTTAGCTTGATGTTTGGGTGGTTTGTTTTTTTTTGCCTTTCTTCAACCACAGTTTTCCATCCAGAGACTGTTAGAATTTTTTAAATCTTCAATAATCTTTTGGTGAATCAATATTTTTTGATTTGAGATCATTAGTGTCATCCAAACACTGAAGCTTTTTCCATATTTTACCTATGAAATAGTCAAAGATTATTTGAGGGCAATTCTCTCTTTCATTAGACTCACTGTAGTTCCCTGAATTTACAGGATTATCAACCCCTACACTCTGCTTACCTTCCCAATTTATCATTCTGTAAAGTAGCCAAAAGTAGCATGCTGCATTTTGTAGCCAATTTTCCCAGACAGAAATATGCATTAAGAAAAAATGAAGCAAAGCAGTACTAATTACAGGATTGATCATAAATGTTTTCCCGGGTAACAAGAAATTATGAATTTTCAAAATAAATTAACTAAATTACTGGGCTAGTAATGAACATTTTTCTCTTTGGTTTTTTTTTTGTGTACAAATGATGTGGATGCTTAATTGCCAGTGACATTTACAGAAAGCTCTGAATTTTCCAAAGTCTGAAAAGCAGGGTATCTGCATCCCACGGGGACCATGCTCACCTTATGGACAGTTATGCCCTACATGGTTTTAGACACCAACTTATTCCTTACCCTCTAAAACACGAGTAATCCTACCTAGTTGTCTTCAAGGATCACTGACTTAATGTTTGCCATGTGTGTAAAAGCAAGGAAATACTGCAGCATATGAACACAGCAGAAAACCTACAATAAAAGTATGTGGCACACGAAGGCTAAGCTTTGAGGAGCTGGGCTAAACAAGGGATAAAGGGACAACACACACACTGACAGATAAGGATGATGCAGAATAACACTGGCATGTTAGCATGGAGACTTGATCAAAAACATGTAGGCCATTAGACCGCATAGTAAAACATAAAACATGATTCTGAATCAGGGTTTCTTGAAAAACTTTCCACTGATTTGATTCAGAACCTCAATTTTTTAATGAAGATTTCCATAGCAACTTGGGTGTATGAATTTAATATTTGATCTACTATAGCTACATAAAAATAATTTCTCAAAGAAATGAATATATTATTTTGCATAAAAATGGCCATGAAAGTCATCAAAAGTAAAACAATCTCTTCTAGTAAAATCTGGAGTATTTGTATTACTGCCAACAAATCTGTGCTATTCTTGTTTCTTGTTGCAAATATTGCAATTCTTAAATGGCCTATCTTTTATAGATACATAACTCAGAATAATGGAATCTTTTTTTATGCTTTAAAGTCCAAACAATATACTGTAATAACATTTACCCTCACTAAATCTTTTTATCTTTAATTATTGTAAAGGTATCTAAACAAACTCAATAGATAAGCAGGAATTTCTAAGCAGAAAAAGAAGAAAGCAAAAAACCAAAATCTATAAGCTGATTTTTTTAATGCTTTAGGAAACAGAAAAATTTGGTCAAAATGCTGGCCACTTAGTAATAAGGTTAAGAGCGTAAAGCTCACAGCTTTGGCTGTTTTACCTTATGTCAAAAGATTAGAAGTACTCGTATAGCACACTGTGCTTAAATAATTTACTTTTGCAGTTACTCTACACTTCTATGAGTGTGCAAGACAATATGTTACCCTACATCCTTCTCAAACAAATGTTACACCTCCAGTGAATTTTATTGATTAAGAAAGGACTAATGGCCCTGTTTGTAAAACAAGCCAGTTTGCATTAAGCATCTCCGTGACAGGGCAGTATTTTCAAAGATGTTCTGCGAACTGCAGCTCTCAGCGCTTCCCTTTCACTGAGATGCTTAATGAGACCTGAGTTCCCTGGAAAAGCTGTCAGTCCTGCAGAAAACACACACACACTTTCCTTATTCTCTGTGCGCACCCTCTCACTTGGGGGAGCACCCACAGTGTGTATCGGTAACTGTGTAAGAGGTACCCAGCTTCTTGCAGTTAAGTTCTTTATTTTCAATTGTTGCCGTATCACTACTTAATCCACAACACTCCACTGAGGAAATAGATTGTATATATATCAGGTACTTAAAACGTTTACCTGTAACTGTAAAAACTTAAACAGAAAGGTGCGAAGGCATTTTAAATATAAAGTAATATAAAGGAATGGAGTGCATCTCATCTATAACCTTTTTTGCAAGTGTTGGATAGTTTCAGTGAAAGTGTAATTTCAGTGCTAAAAAGAAATGTAGCTCATGTATCAATGGTAAATACGAAAATATTACAAAATTATGAAAATATTTCAAAAAAGTAAAATGATATTTTCTTATAGCAAACAGAAATTACCATATTAACATGTACTTAGTATTAGTCTAATGAATTAGTGGCATATCGTTATTTTCACACTATTTATACCTATATTGAAAGACAGTTTTTAAAAATATATATAGACACATATATAAATAAAACTATATATGGTAAATATTATGCATTTCTTATCCTTTAAATTATATTCAATTAGAGAAGAAATTCTGGATTGAGATTTTAATTAATGGTAATTCTCCATCAACTGAGAGACTGAATAATAGTGACTTGCTCATCAAAACTGACATATGTTCCACCCACTCAAATTATTTTTGAAGACGTTAGTCTTATTCTCCCTAAAACTGCATAGGAAAGCCAGATTTTAATGTCTGACAATATAACCATCCTCATGAAAAGGAAAAATGGAAAAAAAAAAAGAATATTTTTTCACACTGCTGCTTAAAAGAGCTTTATTTAGAGAGATTTATTATGTTTATGAGAATGTAAAAATTATCTAGGAAGTTTATCCAGTAATGCCACTGTATATATGTACAGGGAAAAAAAAGATCTGAACTGATTTTTCATGCAGTACCCTGCCTTTTCGAGTTGTTCACCACCCAGTATTGTGGTTAATATCATAGGTTTTTACCTAGAAATATCAGGCCATCTCTATGAACAAGTTGTCTCACAGATTAATGGTCATAACAGGAAAGCAAAATTTTAAAGGGGAAGATAGTTAAGCAAATGTGATATAAAATGATTTGGGAAACAGAAAAAGGCACCCTGCAATATGTCCCTGAACCTGCACAAAACTGCACTGATACACACTTTGTCACGGGTTCGATGAATGGACCACTTCCTACCACTTCCCTTCTGGTCTCATGCTCGATTTCTTTTCCCACTGTGAAGCTGAGGGTACCATTTGTGGACGCTGCTCTGCCTTGGAGTGACTGGTAATACATACATTCCTACATACATCCAGACGTCATCAGTTGTCATGGGAAGACTGCCACGTTACTTATTCCCAGAGGCCATAGCCTTAAAGTTAAAAATTGCTTCCGCCCATCAGTGGGTGACGTGAAGGCACAGCGTATTTTCAGTATCCTCTGCAGTCTTAAGTCTTGTTCCAGTTTGCTAATCGTGAAGTGAGCAAGTGGCTGTATACTGTATATCTGTCACTCTGCAAGCCCTATTTATTCTGGAGAGAGTTGTACAGTTCTCATCGAAAATTTAATCAGACGTTTGTTCAAGTTACAGTTTTTGTTGTAGAACCTCAGACCAAGAGTTAAATCTTAGTAAACTGTTGAAATAATTGTGTATTCTGCTCTGTTTAAACTCAGGTGTCTTGCAATAGCTGCCGATATATTGTAGGCACTGCCTGAACCCTAATGTCAGGGATAGAACAAGGTGCCCTCAGACCTTGAAAGGCGGAGTTTGGAATCTTCGTGCAGTTCACTGAAGGTCATATAGCTGTGGATGAGCTCACTAGAGAGTCACGCAAATATTAGTGCATGTTTGCAGTCTCTTTCATCTGGCAACTATTAGAGATTTTCAGTGTTGAGACTGAAGATAGACCTGTTGCTTTATCACTAATATCATAAAAGATTTGGTGCATTTAGCAGCCTTTCAGTATCTGAAGGGAGCCTACAGGAGAGCTGGAGAGGGACTCTTTGTCAGGAAGTCTAGTGATAGGACAAGGGGTAATGGTTTTAAATTGGAAGAGGGGAGATTTAGGTTAGATATTAGGAAGAAGTTCTTTACTGTGAGGGTGGTGAGGCACTGGAACAGGTTGCCCAGGGAAGTTGTGGAGGCCCCATCCCTGGAAGTGTTTAAGGCCAGGCTGGATGGGGCTTTGAGCAACCTGCTGTAGTGAGAGGTGTCCCTGCCCATGGCAGGGGGGTTGGAACTTGATGATCTTTAAGGTCCCTTCCAACTCTAACCATTCTATGATTCTATGATTCTATGATTTTACAACCTTTATGTTTAGAAGAAGCCTGGATAGATTGTTAGCATGATCTGAAATTCAGTAGCCCACCATTTGCAGCCTTTAAAATCACCATTTTGAAATATAATTTTTTTTAATAGAATTATTAAAGTTGTATAACTACATTTACTCAGATAAAATCTGTGAAATCTTTTTTTTTATTTTTCAGACAGTTCTGCTATAATTGTGGTTAAAATATGCTTAATAACTCATTGTGTCTTTTGGGAACAGCCAAGACTCTGTGTACCCCTTTGGTTGTAGTATCTATTGGCTATGGGCAGATTCCTGCCTGAAGATTTACAGTTATCTGAAAAAGAGTCTAGTCCAGTTAGTGCTTGTTGAATGAGTAGAAAATATTGCATTCAACATAAGAAAACATTCTGTAAGCTCACTTAGGTGAGCCGGCTAAGTACAGCCTGTCACTGCGTTGACAGAATAGCGGATTGGAGGTCCCTGTTTTGATCTGCAGAGGAGTTACTGATGCAGTACATTAACATATGCAGGAGTTTGGCAATGTAAAACCTCCTATCATGCACTTATCTCAGTTGGCAATTAATTTATTTTAATCCTGCAAACATTAGAGAGTGTGAAAAGGGCAGTGTGTAGTCAGTATATCTTGTAGTTCAAAAGTAAGTGTTTAATTGTTGTTTAAATGAATGGGTTTCAGGCATTTGATTGCTGCCAGTATTGCTCCTCTTGATATGCCTGAGCAGCTCTATATAAACCATTATTTTTTGAAAGAAACGTGTTTAGGAATAGATTCTCCTTACATATTCTGAATCTATCATAGATTCTGATGTGTTTTTTTCAGTGAAGGTCTGTGTGTAACTGTTTACCAGCATGCTTTTTAGCGAAGAGATTTAACTACTCTGCATTCATTTAGAAATGAGGCATCAGCTAGGTGTCATGTCTTTTTAAAGGCTTAACAGTGATGTCAAAATCGCAATATTTTCTTTTTTTGCTGGTAACTGAACTCTCATCTCAGTTATAAAAAACATGATGCTGCTTAATAAAATTGGTTCCACTTAATTTATCTCTGAAAATTTTAATTATCCTTGTACTGTCCCTTCAAAAGTACAGACCTTTAATCTGAACTTGGTTAATTTAATAAGTTCTGATTTTCTTTTTTAATAAGTTTTAAAAATTACTTTTTTTCATATCCAGTGATATCACTGGCTGGATATAGGAAAGCAATAAATTAAGGCATTCATAAAGCCTATGCAAAGTCAGACTACCTAATTTCAGCCTTTCACTTCTTAATAGTCGCTATCCTTATGTTTTCATACAATTACCTTTAATTTTTTTTTCTTTAAGACAAAATGATTTGTAGTATGAGTAGCAGGGCTGGTATAACTTCACTTCCTTCAAATTTGTATTTGGGCCTGTTTCCTGTATTTCCTACTGATTTGGCTGGAATATTGGCAATAATTGCTGTGACTAGTTCACAGTTACACATTTATTGTTGGGTCTGTCTTTATGCAGATACTGA
The DNA here is from genome assembly GCA_013398295.1 of Chionis minor. Classification (NCBI taxonomy): domain Eukaryota; kingdom Metazoa; phylum Chordata; class Aves; order Charadriiformes; family Chionidae; genus Chionis; species Chionis minor. Next base: position 659,996 of record VZSF01007799.1, on the reverse strand, counting down.
TTCTCATGAAAGTTATAGAAATACATCTTTTGGACTTCTCTAAATTTGTCTGAAATTGGCCAGTTTGCTCCAAAGTTGTTTGTGAGGAACTAGCGAAAAGAGGGCAGATGATGGGCAGACAGCGTGCTCCCATAAACTGCTTTTGCAGAAGAGAAATTTTGTTTCGTTTTAAAAGGCAGTATTTCATCTTACCTAGAATTATTTTTTTGCTTTCCTGAATATACAGACAATGACAAAGCCAGAATAAATTAATTACAGTTTTTCACCCTTATCAGGCCTACATTTTCTATGCATAAACACACATATGGACAAATATATAAATATAGATGCATGCATATATGCATATTTATGTGGAGACAGAGAAAAAGAAAAAAGTTTAAAATAAGCTTGACACATTTCAGGTCGTTCTGCCTGGCGTTACAGGCAACACTTGGCCAGTAACAGCTTTGTTCTCTGAGCTGCGGCACGGTGCCATTCCACACCTCCTTCCTGCACCTTGGCTATTTTAAAACACCAACTTAGAAAACAGAGACATTTCTGCCATTTGGAGAATGAGCTCTTTGCCTTATTACATTGCAAGCTCAGAACAGCAATATCAGAAAATAAGCAATAACCCTGTTCTCCCTAAGCCATCCCACAGCGCTGTAGCAAGACAGTAAGAGCAGGAGGCTGAGCCTAAAAGTGAATGAAGGGGCCAAGCTCCAGCTTCCGATGCAGCTCCAGGTTGGGGTGGCGGGGCAGCTTGCCCAGGGGTGGCCGCCTGTGCTCACTGCCAGCCGATGGCAGTGCCTTTTCACTGCATCCTCGGGAGCAAGGCTGATGCCAGCTCTCCCTCCTTCCTAGGACAGAACAGCTTTCAGCATAGATTTTTGTCTAACGTTTGATGGGTACAGAGGAATCGTGAAAGCTTCTACAAATCGAGTTTTGCTTTTCAATCACTGTTAAATCAGCATCGCAGTAAACCTGCCGGATGTCACGCCTCACAGTCATGTAGGTGACAGATCTGTCACGTCATGTCAGACCTCAGCAAAAATGGGAAGGGAGAGACCCTCCCTCACGCAGCCGCTGTACAGGAGAGGGTTGTGCATTGATCTGGAAGCCAAGATTTCTGCCTACCCTCTCAATTTTATCAGTCAAAGCCTTGCATTTCTATGCTCTGGACAGCAACTCTGATTTTACTCTGAAGTCACCTGAAAGATAGGGCATGGTCATTTCTGGAAGATCTGGCATCTTCAGTATAAGCTTCGTTCTGCCAAAATTAAGTTTCTCCTGATACTCAGCCAGGACTTAATGTGTAAATGAACTTGGACTAACTCAGGTTAATTAGGAACTGCTTTCAATTTAGTTGAAATAAGTCATTTGTAATCTGGAAAAAAGAAAAAAGAAAAAAAAAAGCACTTCAGCATTATAATTGCTATCCTTTAAGAAAACACTATTTTAAAGTGTTTTATGTGAAACCAGAGTACGTTTTTTCCCTCAGCAAGGGTCTCAGTTTCTGCTGTCATGTACAAATACTTTCTTGTGCTTGTCACCAGTTGAAAAACAAGGTGAAATCCCACGACTACATAGGTCCTGAAAACAGTCAGTCCTCAGGGCAGAGCTAATGTTGAGAACATACTAATGCAAATACGGAAATCGTATCTTTTTGCTATACTGCAAACAGAGAGCTTCATGAAGCAGAGCTGGTAAGGCAGTCCCTTTACCCACCATCATATCCATGCCTTTGTTAAGTTCTGAACCTTTCTGCATATGCAAGTTATGTGTGAATATGCAAATAAAATTATTAGAGCCAAAAGCTGAAGGCTTGGAAATTATCAGAGCTTATTTTCTGTACTCTTGAAATACAAAGGAGTCACTTGTTGGGTGCCTTGAAGCTCTGGAAACAACACTGTGAGAATGGTTGCAGCTAGGGAAAACAGTGAATGACATCTTTATATTTCTAAACACAGAGCAGAAATAGCAATACCCCAAACAGCAAAGAGCTAAAGACATTTTGGTTTTCGTGTATGTTACAGAGTAGAGATTGTGACGGTTCTGATAGTCTTGGCATTTTCACGTTGCTTTCTAGACCTCTAGGGTTCAGATAAGTTGTGAGTAGGCTCTGCAATTTGTGGCTCAACAGCAAAACCCTCAGTAATCAGAATGCAGCACATTACTTGTTACTTTATTATTTTTATTACTACTGCTACTACTAGTAGTACTACTGCTACTGCTACTACTACTGTTATTGTGATTATCACCATCCCACCTATGATCCTTATGAACTCAAGTCAAGGGCTTGAGTGTTGAAGGAAAAGAGAGGAATTCTTAGTTGGGTTATACCTTTCCCACCAGACTGCGAGATGCTAACCTTATTGTTGATGGAATTCTTCAGTTCAGGTCAGGAATCCGGTGTCCATTTCAAATCAGTGTTTTAAAAGAACATTTTTATTGCAGTTGCTAAATCTTAGTTTAGGAATGTGTTGTACAGGCATTTATTTAGTTCTTTGGCTGAACTAATGACTTGTATCAGCCTATATTCTTTAGAAGGATTACAGACCTTTGCTTGATTCCAAGACACAGTCTTGGTTGCTAGAACAGATTGTTACAGGTTTCCATCTTCATATGTTCTGCATTAATGCTTACTAGCATTCATTCAATTTGTATTTAAAATTTTAATTGCCTCACCAATGAAAGGACAAAAAAGCAATTGGGGATAAGAAGAATAATCCTGTACAAATGACTACCTTTCTAATTCTTAAAAAATACTTTATGATGTTTGCACAACATGCCAAATATTTCCTTAATGTAGAAGACATACTTCTTGCTGCAAGCACCTTATGAGAAGCATCATTTCCTGTTGTTTTTACTGTCCCGCTTGCTGTATACTGGATATCAATGTACACAGCAGTTTACTAGTTTCTGCCGTGCAAACTGAAAACATATTACTTTCTGAAAATCTACTCTGTTTTTTACAAGTCAATTCACTTGCAGTACCCTTCTGAAGTCCTGGTTATGACTTTCATGTATAATATTGACTTCATTCATTAACTGGCAGTTATTTATGGGGAGGTGGTTGTGTATACCTTCTAAGTATACCTTGAAAGCTCTGAAATGAAATGAGGTACTGAAAGAGCGCTGTGATCTGCCGGTGCTGCTGCTGACAGTGCCCATGCAAGGAGAGGAAGGTTTGGTCTCCTCCTCCCCCAAAACTAGTTAAGATCCTCCTCAGCAGCCACCCTCTCACCATTGTCTTCTGCTTTGCAAGGGTGGCAAGAAGTGCTTCCTTCTGGACATGAAGCAGCAGCTCACAAGGTCTCCTGTAGACCGTGTCCCTGGACCTTTGTTTGGAAGTGGGGGAGCCAATATTTGGGGGTCATTTTTTGAAGCGAACACTTTCTAGGCCATCAAACAAGCTCTCCAGGCTACCCCAAATGCAACAGTATTGTCTTAAGTGCTTCTGTCTGTGACCTGAACACAAATATTGCATGCTAGTGCAGCATAAAATTCCCAATGACAGGCCGCCATATAGATGATCTCCACCGGGATCTCAGCAGAGTGTTTGAGGGATGCTGGGGTGTTAGGAATGGTCGTGTTGTAATTTAGCCACAGTCCTTTAGACTTTGTGTTCACATCTGCAATGACACATGTCAAGGATTTATTTACTTCTTAACTTAAATAATTCTAGAGATATTTGAAACCATTTCAGACATTTGAAACAGTTGTTGTCCTAAGAAATGGCTTTTCTGTTTTCAGTAAAATGTAATATTAAAGCCTGGAGTCCGATTATACAATTTTCTGATGAACGGAGTGTTTCTTGTAATTGGAGCACATATAAAATAATGTGAAGATAACACAGCTTTATTGTAAACGTAAAGTGGTCAGCTGTCTCGCTAATAAAGCACTACGCCTGTGCAGGCTTCATCACTTTCACTGGAGTGTATTTAATTAAGGTCCTGTGTGCCTAAAGGCAAAAGCATTGAAGTTTGAGGGGTGGAATGGAGTGACTAGAGACATGTACTTTTATTGGCATTTGCAACATAACTAGTCAGAAATGCGCTCTGAAATATGATTGATTCCAACAAATGTGCTGGTAAGGAAATTTCAGGTACAAGCGTTCTCAGTCCTCTGTACTAGTTCTGGTTTTCCACAAAGAAATTATGCATAGAATTGATTTTCTTTAAGCTTTCTATGCTTACACATTCTTTTCTAAAGTTTAAGAGCAGGGTTATAATAAATCCATGTGCCAAAATGCACACTTTGGAAAAAGCAGGGAGTTGTGGGCTGTGAAAGGCAGCAAACTGTTAAACAGTTGAAACCACATAAGATTTTAGATGTGGGTAATTACACGAAATAGGATATAGAAATAGGAAACTATTCAAGCCTTACCTATAAAAAAGAAAAAATCATTTTGAGAGGGTATACAAGTTCAGATTATATCTCACAGCCCAAGTAAATACGGAAAGCCTTCAAAGTTTCTGCCTGTGTAAACTACAGCAGTTTCATGGTTTTTCATGATTTCCGAGCTCATCACCACTTAACTCTCCTGAGCAAAACTGTGTGACTAATTGATTTTTCATCTCACTGGCCATAATGAAAAAATTATACTAATTGAGTATTTAAAAAAAATAAAAATCTAAACCATAGGTTTAACTTAAGCATACAGGTAGGAATCAAAGCTTTATTCTTTCGTCAAAATAAATCCAGTTTTGAACTTTCTAATTCACTACCCCGCATGCTAATTGTTTATCTTTCTTGTCTAGCAAAACCACTTAGGCAAGATAATTAGGTGTTAGACGTGATTGAGGGTCCATTTAAAATTGCATTTTTTGTAAATGACGGGTCTGAGAAGCTCTGTATACTAAAGCCAGTGATTTCTGTCAAATGGCAATAATAGGGACTCAGATTTCTGTCTGATAAATAAGTTGCTAAACATATTTGCTGTTAAAAAACACTAATGTGACATTAGCCATAGCTATATTCTGTCATGGTTCTGTTCTTTGTGTACAGAGATTTTACATCATTCCCTAATAAAGGGTTCTCATTTTTAGCAATTATGAAACTTTTTAGTGTCAGTCATTAACCATTAACTAAGCAAAAGATAGAAGATGATTGATTTATACTAATTTGTTTTTTTTCTTAATATTATGGATTGATTCGCAAGGAGTAACTTTGGAAATGTTTTTAGAAATACAGGCAAAAAAAGATAACTGACAGCATACAATGAGGCTGTAGCGTTATAGTCGCTGCTGAAGTCAGGGAGGTTTTTGCCTTTTGCTTCCCTTGAAGATGGGTCCCAGATTTTTTTTGAGAATTTCCTGTGGCATTAGGTCCTGCCTATGCTGAGAAATGAAGAATCATTCCTAGGACCTTTCTGACTGACAATGAAGAGAATTAATATATTAATTCTCTATTAATATATAATGAGTATTAATATATTTTTACTAATTATTTTTTTACTTTTTTTTTAACTTAACGTAGAAAGTGTGCTATACCAGATCAAATCAATTATCCCCTTAATCCAGTCTTTTACTTTATTTTTTTCTGACAGTTATCAATATCAGATAATTGAGAGTAAAATTCAAGAACTATTTGCCAGTTACAAGATCATCATCTGAAGTGAAATGTCATATATTTCAGAGTCATTGTTAGATTTTATCTCTTTCAAAATGTTTATTTTCTTTAGAACTTCTTGTTTATATATCAACATCCAGTCTGTTTTAGTTGTATCTGGTAAGCATTCACCGTTAGCTAGTGACAATTTATGACAGATTGGATTGCTGTTATTTCATGTGGCCACATAAAACTATTAAGAGTATAAAAAAAAAGTCTGACTCATTTCTTTAACTTGCTGATTATGTGGAGGATTTCCACTGTCGCAGGGATTAAGTTTTGGAGCATACTACAGGAATATTTAGGAAGAAAACATCAAGCAGTTTCCAGTGGCATTTGACAGATCTGCACACAGGGCTGTGTGACTCTGCCGCCCATGGCACCCTGTTGCCCAGGCTGGGTGGGATCTTCCCGTTCCTGCATCTGACTGTTTGCAGTGATTTCAGAAGCGTTTAGATCCCTTCGGAAGCTAATTGAGATAATGTGGGCATGTAACTATTGTTAGAAAACACTATGAAGGCCTCACCACCACAGAAATAGAAGTTTAGATTTTCCTTCTATAAAGATAAATATTCCTTTTTTCTGTAAAAATCTCCGTATTGCCCTCTATTATTTGAAGTGTACTTTAAAAAAAAAAAAAAAAGTCACAAGATTTACAGTTCCCAGAGGCTTAGCTGGGAATTTGCTCACTGTCATAAAAATTCGTAGTAAAGCTTGGGCTTTGGAGGCTGAAGGTGTGTGTGACTTCCAGAGCTGGATACAGTTTCCTGAGACGGTCTCCTTCACTGTCCTGAACAGTTCAAACCCAGAAGGTTACAGGATTGCCTGCAAATGTAATCGAAACTACTGTGGGATGATAGAGTAAAACACAAAATTCTCCATAAGGTTGCAAGACCATCTGGTCCAGCCTTTGGCCTAGCCAGCCAGTCTACACTTTTTAATTGGTTTCTTGCTCATTTAAGTATTTTTTCTTTTACTTTTCTAGCTCTGTTACCACCTCTTTACTTATCATATCCTATTCCTCTTCTTTTATTTTTTTTTAACTTTGCACTCTTTAATTGTATGCTGAAAAGGCTTTTTTTCTTTATTCTTTTTTTTTAATGGCTCTTCTGTTTGCTTGACTGCTGATACTACACAATAAAAGGAACACAGCTGCCTGGGGTGCCAATTCATCACAGTGGGGTAGAAATAGCCCATAGTGGTAGGGTACTTTGCTGTGACAAGAAAAATAGTGGAAAATCGCAAATTTACTTTATTTTACAAGTGATTTATCAAGTTACAAGACAATCAATAGTCTATCCCCATTTCATTTTTGTGTAAATGGTTTTCAGAATAAGGAATTCCTCACTTGCATAAAAATAATGCAAACATTTTTACTTCATCCTATTATTTTAACTGTGTCTTAAATATGTACTGTTTCCAGCATTTTCACCTGAACTGTTTGCAGTTAGAAATTTTCTGATGGCACGGTACTGAAAATGACTAAGATAATTTAAATGTCAGCCTAATAAATGTAGCAATAATGCTATCTGATAGATTTACCAAGTGCTTTATACAACATTTGTGAATATCTATTCTTACCTGTTAGCACCCAGTGACCCAGAATAAGGATAAAAGTTCCTGTACAAAAGGTGCAGCATCAGCAAATTAAGAGTCCTTGGTATATAGGGAGTTCATGAAGCCACAATTTAAGGTCTGAAAAATTACAAGCAAGTAAATAAGGAATTAAAAAATGGGGAAGGGAAAAGGCAAATGTAAAGTAGACAGGTGCAATTACATGAGTCAGTTAAGATTTTTACCACCCTACCATTTGCCCTGACTTCGTTTTTGAGGTGTTTCATTGTGGCAAGATGATACGCAGAGCCTGTATTTCTTAGCCCAAAGGGACAAACAATGGAAGAGAACAGCAGAATAATCAAATTTATAACAACTGACTATCTAACTAGTTTATCTTTCCTTTGTCCTTCTGAATATAATAAGAAGGAAATAGACATCTTCCTTGGGATAAAGAACTTTGAAGTTAATTACAGATCGGTTAGTAAATCATACTGTTCGTATAACTGTAAATTATTAGACCATTACATCAACATATTTGTTGGAAAATATTTAGTATTGTACTTTCCTGAAAAAATGACTTGTTATAGTAGGCTTTCTAAATATGGAAAGAGCTAGAAGTCACAAAACAAGATGTAGATTCTAAGCTGAAATTAAAACTGCAAAAGTTCAAATGAAATGCCTTTATGAAATGAAGATTTAAGATTCATTTCATCTGTGTAAAACAAAAAGTGCTTATAAGGAAGGAAACATTTTCAGGAATTCTGCAGAATAAGCCTAAACTCAGACACCAAAAGCATTCTTAAACAACATCAGTGAAACTGGCAGCATTAATATCTCTTTAGTAGTTGATCCTTACTAATACCTGGCTTGATATTGCCACTCGGTAAACAAATGACAGGAAAGATGACAGGGCATGCATTGCATCTCAACTTAATGCAAAAATAAACTGTGATTAGAATAGAAAGGAATTCAAAAGAATAACAGAAGGCACAAGGGAAGCCAAGAAAGTGAAAAAGGTTGGCTGAAGTTTTCTCTACATTATTTATAAGGGTTAAATGGAGCCCTGTCTGCCTGTGCAAAACTCCTTTGCATGACAGGGTCCTGATCCTGCTCAGGCAGTATCATATGATTAATATCAATCTGAGAAAGGATAAACTTTATAATAGAAATTAGACAGAAAATTAATGTGGTTTTCAGAGATACAAGATGCCTTGGACTGAGTATAATTTCCCAGGGCTTCTTGTGCTTCTCTTAGATAGACTCTGTGCTTGTAGGGAGAAGGTGTGCTGGTGAGGACCACTGTAGTAAATCCCAAATGCAATTAAACTGATGAGTTGCTGACAGTTTTGTTGCTTTCATTTTAAATGCTCTATCCTGTAGCATACTCTAAGTAACTATCACCACCTCTGCAGGCATGTTATCCCAAATGTGTACAGAAAAAGATATAATGACGCAAAACTTTTGAATACTAATTAGAAAATAGGTATTTCACTCCATGTATTACTGTTCCAACATGGAAGTTATCTATCTCTAATATATGTAGCTGGCTTCCCATAGGCCACTAGAGACTCAGTTATGCTTTATTCATATATCCTTACAGGTTCGGTACGTTCAAAACTATTAGGTAGCTTTTATTTTTGCGTTTTGCTTGAATGTCAAGACAGCCCTTGTTGCTGGCCTTTATTTGTGTTTATAAAGCAAAAATAATAGAGAGTCATTGTGATTATCCAATTTGTATGCACACTGAACAGAACTACAAAAGCAATGACAGTAGGGAGTCAGATAAAAAGAACTCAAACCAGAAAAACTGATTTTTGGAAAATAATGTTTCTTGTTCCCACAGAACTCAAAGACTCATGAACGATAAAATGTTTGTAAGAATAAATGTGCTATCTTATGAAACAATATGCTACAGCATTCCTTTTTTTATTTAATGGCATTATACTGGGAAATTTCACTACTGACTTCGGATTTTTTTGGTCTTTTTTATGTACTCTGTGAAGATATTTGCTTAGTGAAAGTCCAGAACAAGTATTTGACAGGTTTAGGTTTCCCCGTGGTGTTGAATTCAGCATTACACTTCAGTGAAAATGTCCCCGGGTGGTTTCCTTTGTGCATGTGACCAAACTGTTGTTGCAGTCATCACCTTGCCCTTAATTCCTCAGTGAGTCTTCCAGGGGGCTTGCACAGTAAGAGGACAAATGACAACAGGCCAGCTTTCGTCATCATCTCTGTGTATATATGCAGTAAATACCAGAGAAAACTAAAATTATGGAACACTTCATCAGCTGCCAGCAGGCCAGAATAGTTGTTGGGCAGCACTTGACCATTCTTGATGTTAATCTTTATGTCAGCGTGGCTGGCATGTGGCTTATCCCATGGGTATCAGTATTAGCTCTCCTATGCCTGTCAGAATTTGACAGGAAAAGTTTCTATTGAACATCAAACTGACAAACCCTTATGTATAGCAACTCTCAAGACAAATAGCTGTAACACTTACATAGGCTACAAAAGACTCTCTGAGGTCTGTCACAGCAATGTCTGATATTCACTTGCAGAATGCACGTTAAAAAGACCAAATGCAGTATGTGATTTTTATTTTGTATGTAGTTTTCAAATATTAATTTAAAGCCCACAAACAAGTTTTTAAATACTGTAAATATCAATATTTTTCTTCTCCATGTATACTTCTCAATTATTACAAGGAAGAAAGAATTAGACTGTTGTGTTTTCTCTATAAACAGCTGCCATTTCTATAAATGACTAAGTATTATGCTTCAAGTGCTACATTTATGGTGAAAAATAAAATACCTCTTAAAAAACTTAGGGGATCAGCATAAAAAAAAAACAGTGAGCAAAGAGACAAATATAGATTTAATAACTGCAATTCATACCAGAAGTCTTTTTTTTTTTTCCTTAAAAATCCAGAATTAGATAATAGGATAGTAAATAACAAAATAATGGGTAGAGGACAAGATAGGTCTGTCTACAAAAATATATGAATTGTTTTTAATGCACTGTCCCATCAGATTTAAATGGGGCAGGATTGTTAGGTAGAAAGGATTAACAAAGGAAACCATCAATTCAGAAGAAGGTATTTATTCAGCTGTATTACAGGAAGAAAGTATCAATCCCTTTGTCTCCTTTGACGTTAGTTAGAATATTGACATATGTATCTGTCAATTGTAACATGTAAAAACCTCCCAAAAACAACAATAACACTCAATAAGTAATATGATACATGCTTGAAATACTAACTTTTCTCTCCAGACAAAATTAAAACACTTTTACTATAATTTTCAAGGTAAGACTCAATTTCCTGTTAGTCATGAAAATACACAGCTTTTCTGAGTGCCTGTTTTACTAATTCCCATATTCTTTTTAAATTTTATGTCTCAGACTTGAACTCTGTGGCTTTAGTCCTTGTGCATGATACGGACACACACAGCTAATATGGCCTGTTTCATGCCCTTCCTACAGTCCTGCAGGAATTTCTGTAAGAAAAGATCCTGCAAGCTGACGTAGGAATTGGAGGGAAAGAGTTTGGCCATCCTTCATGAATAAGAATCTCTTTTTCCAGAATAAGTTCCCTAATAGTATTCTGCTCATGGCTTCATATACACAAGGAAATAAGGAGACAAGCTAGTAAGAAGGACAGCATAGACTTACAAGAAAAGCCTTTGCCTTGCCTGTTTAGGGATGGGTAGAAAGAGATCAGATATCTGTGAGAAAGAGGCCATTTGGCTCACTGTAAGAGGGGATTTAAAATGTACTCAGTAATCTATACAGTATTACATGGCAAAATGAAGATAATATTGTGGTATTGAGAGCTTTGCTAGAGCAGAGCTTCATAATCTGCTTCAGACAGGGTTGTTTTATTTAGTAGTGTGAAAAAGCACTGAACCAGGTAACTCTTAGCTTTTGATATTAATTTTTTATCTGTTCGGTTTCCAAACTACTATGTTTGCAACATACTTACTTTGCTAGTTATCCACCAGATTAAAAGGCCTGGAGGACACTATTGTTTACTTGCCTTTTTTTAAAGCATTATTCTATGTAAAGTAGAAAATGTTATTTGCATTTTCTTTCCATTTATAAGGAAGTTTCTTGGTAACAAATGGAAGCTTCAATACAATAAAATTTACATGAAACAAGCTGTCATTTGAGAGCTATGTGGTTGGAATGATGCCAGTCAATAATAGATTGCATAACTCTGGTTAATTTATTAGCCACCTGTTCCAGAATCCATTACAAGAGCACATTAAGATGCTATCAGGTTGGGGTAGTATTTTGAGCTTCAGGCCTTTGAGGGTGTTTTTCATGTAAAATGACGCTAATAGAAAACTGAAATGAACAGTAGTACCTATACCTCCCATAGAGGAAAAGGGGGAATGTTCCATAGGCTGCAATTTCTGCTTTCATCCTATTTGAGAAATAATAGGTTTTTATGAAAAAATTTCTCACTTAATTAAAATGGAAGCTAATAAAGGAAACTTAATAATACACACAAAGATTGCAAATGTTAGTGCAACTAATGTCTTTTACAGACATGTGGGAATGTTACAAAATTATGAGGTATTGTAGGCTAATTTGTTTACTGCCTTTCATGAGAGAAGGCGTCATTTTCCATATGCATATTTCTGCAATTCAGAGCTCAATTTTTCATAACCTAGCTCCTCAGAGTGTATCAATGTCACATACACAGTTACAAAGTAGAATTACAAAATCAGAGGCTAAGAAAGTAGTAAGATGGAGATGGAGTAGTAAGATGGAGAAGTACACTGGGCAGATTGCCAGAGGAAAAGAGATTTTAAGAATATGCTTGGATAGAAAAGGAGATGGTCCGTCCTCTACCCTCATTCAGTCTGCACCACTGTGTATTTTCCATACACAAATGAGACAATGAGAAAGTGAAGGTTTACTCTTAATATTGAGAAGTAATACTGTCACACTTAACATGGGGATATCATTAAAAAGATTCCAAAAAAAAGTCAAAGTGCAGCAGAGTCCAGGAAGGAAACACCATTGTTTTTTGAAAAGTAAGGAGAGAGAAAAAACCAGAAGTGGGAAGAGCATACATTCTCAAATTAAATGTATTTTGCATAGTACTAATGGAAAAGATTCACGTGAACTGAGTCGCCCTCAGTGATCAGTATATATCTCAGTTGAAAGAAATGGCATGTGGTGACTTTAGGACTGACTCACTATTAATTAGTGAGTAGTAACTACTGAGCAATCAGAGACACATTTCTTCAGTATCTGAATTTGTTACGGAGTTAGTTTATTCAGATTCTTACTGCCCTGGTATTACAAGGTGATAGCCAGAAGGGTATTGCTGTAGGCATGAAGGTAAAGAGAGAAGAGCTGAAGGTGAGAAGCCTAATTCAGCATCTCATCAAAAAGATTGTCAGAAAAAAAGAAACCCATATCTGTGACGAATGCAGTATACCACAATTACCAGAATTGATTGCATTGATTGAATTAATCTTAGATGAGACAGCAAAAGAGCTTTCATGACATATCAGCCCTCTAAGTGGTAGACACAATTAAGAAGTTTTTAACTGCAGATTACTTAATGCTAAAGGAAGAACACAGTTATAAGACAGGAATGTGTATTCTTGAAACTGCTTTACTGCTACTGCTTATTTCGGGGTATAAGATGGAGTCATACTGCTGAAAAAGTCACTTTGGGTAGTTGAATCTCTCTCTAATGTTGCTGCAGGATATTCTCAACTGATAGAGAATGATTCAGGTTCTGTACTTATGGCTACACTTGGGTTCAGCCAGAAGGAAAAGTAGCAATAAAGCGCATGGAAATTAGGGCCAGATCCTTTATTGCTTTTCATCTTGTGTAGGCTTGTACAGTTTTACAAAGAGAAAGGAAAATACTGTTATTCTGAGCTGATGTCTTTTTAGCTCCAGTACTGCATGAATGTAAGTACTTACAGAAGATATATTGCAATAAGGAGTAAGACTCAATATCTCCTCAAGGAACAGCCTCACTAATATGCCATTGTTTAAAAAAATGTTACAGATAACCGATACAGGCTGTGCAAAGCCTTGCACATTTCTCCAAGCCAGCCATCCATGCATATGGCTTTCCTTCAAACAAACTAATGCTGAGAAGTGCAAAGTAAATACATTTTTTTAGGAGTGATGGTGTGGAGCAAAGTTGATACTCAGTGGATCATAGTGTTCTAGTTCAGAGCATTCTCTGCTTATATAAGCAAAGCAAAATGTATGTTTGTAACAAAAGGATATTAATGCCCACAAAAACAGTATCTTTGATGACTTAGTTGTAAGGGTGAAATGATCAACACTGGTGGCATCTATTTGTCAAATACAAGTATAGTAGGACTGATTTCTCTTCCTTTTCTCCCTTACGTTGCATCATGGTGTAAACAGAACAACTCCTTTGGGAATCTTGTTTTTATTAAGGTGCTTCCTACTGGAAGGCCCGTGACCACACTGTTCCTTGGCCAGCCAGAAATACAGAGCAGGCACAGGGTGTCTGAGGCTCTGCCAAGCCTGAGTAGCTCCTTTGATTGCTCTTAGCTGCGCTGGGGGCCAAACATCCTGACCCAGACTGCCCCGGTGATATGAAGCCCGTGTTTGCCTTCTATTATGCGTGCTATCTGATGCTTGACTTAGGGAGGAGAATGAATTAATTAAGACCAAGTGATTTTTAAAATTGTTGAAGAGTCTGTGCGTGCATTTTCATGTTCTTTGCAACTTTTATGTTATTTTATTCCAGAATTTTAATTCATTATTAAGGTGGCAACTGTCTCACAAATGATTGTTCATTTTAACATAGTCATAAGTGCTTGAAAGGAGAGCAAAAGATTAAAAGATCACTACTGAGTTATTTTTATGAAAACATCTCATAGTCCCTACAGATTCAAAATTAATGAAATGAATTTTAAAACAGTAATGATATGCTGTTCCCTCTGTTGAACTGTCACCAAGATCAGTGGTTGAGAACCTAGTTCTGAAAAATCATGTTCCTGTCAGATCAGAAACTTTTTATTTCAGATTCTGAAAAGAACTAAGTTCTATCTCACTGTTTGTTATAAAATGTGCTACAGTAGTCATCCATTAAACAATACATAGGCCGTATAAAGTCTGGATAAATTCAGGGCTTTTTGAAGAAATTATATCTGAGCCTTTACACCTGTGAACATTAGGTAAAAACAGAACGATTTGATGTTGGCTTATGAGAAAGGTGTATTTCATGGCTTTAAAAATGCAGTTCTAAGTAGAAGGCTTTATAAGCAAGTCATGTCCTCTAAGCTGGATGGACTCTAAGCTGTCAATTTGCTACCATAGCTGTTAGGAAAAGTAACTTTCTCGGTGTGAACAGGACAAAATGTAATGTGTGTGTCTTTGCAACAAAGAGGTCTGCTGTGAACAATTATTCAAAACCTGGAGTGAGGCTAGAAAGTGGCTAATGAAAATGTAGTTACTGAGAAACTACCTTTCTAGTAGTGAGAACCTAGAGGAAGTCTGGCATAGAAAAGGCATCTAGAAGAGACATAAAAATGAAGAAATGGTTGAATAGCAAATAAAGACCCAAATCATTGCCAGGAGGCTACTTAGAGGGAGGATGAAGAATTACATCAACAGGACATTTTGCTGAAGGTTTCCAATGCACTGGGCCAGTTAGACTTTGACAAGAAAGAACCAGAGAGCTGTACCTGGTGCCTTATTCAGGTCTGATGCAAATAATTTTGTGTGTTCCATTTAATTTGCACGGAAATTAACTCTACCTGTGAAAAAATATTCTGAAGGCTTTAATGAAGTGAGGGACAGGATTCCCTCACCCACTGTCCTTCCATTCTTGGTCAATAGGACATTTCCTCTGAGGATAGCAGGTGTTAGTCCAGCCTCATGAATACATTAGCATTTCAGCTGTATGTCCAAAGAGGTGAGACGAGGTATGAAGGGAGGTGAAACACTCTGAGTTCACTCAATGCATAAAAACCTGACAGAATAGGAGGTGCTACTGGTCACCACCAAGAGTGAGGCCTGAATTCTAGAGACACCGGTTTGTTAAATGTCTTTATGGATATCACATAAAATGGGTCTTGCATTATGCACTGAAAATACAACAGCAGCATAATAGCAATAACAAAGTATGGTCTACTGTTTAGAAATAGAGGATATTACAATAGGCCTGTCTTCTTGACTCAGGGACCACATGGTTCTTCAGCATTCCTCTGCCTTAGCAGCTGAAGGACAATGTGGAATCAGTACCAGATTGACATTTCATTGTAGAGCAAAATCAGGAAAACTGTAGTCTTAGAGTGCTTGGACAGATCTCGCCTTGTTCCCCTTTTCTACTCTCTCTCTGTAGCTGATGATTGTTGCATCCCTTCAAAAAGATAGGAAACATGGGTTTTAATAGACTTTGAGGTCCACAAAAATATTAACAATCACCACAGAATGTAGAATTAGACCTCCAAAGCCCTTGTCATGCTGTTCAGTACATCACAGGACACGCTCCATTGCCCAGGGGAGTATGTGAGCACACAGAACGCTGCTATGCTTCCCAACCGTGTGCTAGCAGATCTGCTGGCAGCAGCCTAGAAGAAACCCAATATATATTGTTGGCTGACATTGTCCCTCTCAGAGCAATCTTTAGGTAGCAGGTTTTCTTCGCTACCTCTTAAATCACAGAATCACAGGGGTTGGAAGGGACCTCTGGAGATCCTCTAGTCCAATCCCCCTGCCACAGCCGGTCCACCTAGAGTACATTGCACAGGATGGTGTCCAGGCGGGTTTTGAATTATTGTAATGTTATAACTATGCAGGAATGAATGCATGTGTGTCATGAATGGAGCATGACAGATTGAGAGTTGTTGGGGAAAAAATGAAAATTATGTGAAGCTACTAAATACTGGAGAACAGAGAAGGTTAAGGGGTGATAGTAAGGGACTTATGTAGGATGAGAGTGATGAGAAAGAGGAGAGAGGCATTTTGTTGGTGAGGGGTTTCACATGTGCTTTTTACTAGTCAGTAGGCTTAGCTGTGTCATTGTACCCACTGCTGGGAACACTTCTCAAGTTTTATTTTCCTGTATGATGAAGATGTGTATGAAACCTCTAAATTTTACAAAACTGCCAAGGAAAGATGTATAAACTTATCTATATTTATAATTTTAATTTAGGTGCCTTGGTATGAATGCATTTCTACTCTAAGTTCTTTCTAGAGTAATCTTTTCATTATATGAAGTGCCTCACACAACGAGATGCTAATAATAGGATCTAATCATTAGTCCAGAAATCATAACTCTCTAAATATTAGAAATTATATTTCCATTAGATTTCATACAAGTAGTCATTTAGACTCAACACAAGGAAGTCTGTGATTCAAATCAAATGCTACTTGTTTCAATGCTTACTGTAGCCCTGTGTCTGTGTGTTACAAATTTCCACTGTTCACTTTACCAAGTGAAGAGGCTCGGCCTCTATAATAGGAAAATAACAGTAATAACCTGTACCTTTATAGGCATTGAAAGCAGCATGTTCTCTCCTGCCATTTAGGCTCAAATTATCCCACATTTCAGGTCTGAGTGCTTATAATCTTTGCAGAGGAGCTAAGCTCTACCTTTGTTTGCCAAGACCCCAGCTGGTGTCTCTCCCGTGCTGAAATCCTTTTGATGTATCACCTGGCCAACTAAATAATGAGTGCTGGGCAACAACTCGTTGTTCCCAAATCTGGTGAAGTGTCAGGGTATGATCAGAGTTAAGGGAATGCCTGCTGTCTTCTGAGCTGGCAAACCAATGAGTAGCACAGAATATGGGAAAAAATCTGCCAGTTAAAGTGCAGTAAGCAAGCTCTTTCCCTGTGAAGCACTGCCACGGGTAATGACATACTTCAGAGTCGAGAGAGTTGGCATTACAAGAAACCCTTCCAATTGACAAAACCTTCTCAGGTAAAGCAACAAATGAGCAGTTCACAGGAAGGAAAGAAAGTGTCAGGACAAAAAGCAACTCCCTGCAAGGCTTATGAGGCAACTCCCTTCCTCTCCTCCCTCTCAGGATGCAAGTTACATAAATATTCAAAACAAACATCTGGCTTGGAGGTTGGACCCAACCCTGACTATAAATAAAAAATAATAATAAAAAAAGAACATAGCTCATAGGAAGTAAAGGGCCAACACAACACAGCTGGCACCTCTTTCTTAAAACTAAGTAAACACTTGTCTTCTCAAACTATCTTTTTTTCCTTAACTTTGCTTTCGATCACTGTGAAAGTAGCAGATAACAAAGCCCCTGAAAACAAAGGGTCCAGGGATCTCCCCAGCAATTTTTTCACCTCTTGCTATGAGGGTTTCCCAGTTAGGAGATTCTTCAGATTTCCTCTTGTGAGTGACTAGGGAAGGTTTGAAAAAGGAGTGGGCTATGTTGTTGTCCCCTTAAAGAGAAAAACGTGTAATAGCTTATCTACCTTTGGAAATTACCTGAATAGCTATTGCACAATAAGTTGTTCCACAGTAACTGTCTTTAGACACATGTTATTGTGAAATATTTATTGCATTTTCTGACTAATTATTCAATGAAAAAAAATTCTGAGCTATAATGACCACACAGCAAGTGAAATAGCTAATTCGTTAATTCTTGTCAGGTAACCTATACAGACAGCTTCTTATCCCTGTTCCAAGGGAAGTAAAATGATCCACTTTTACCACCAGTTGTGTAAAGGATATATTAATTATGCTCACCACCAGTTGTGCAAAAGACATACTAAATTATATTCACCCAGCAAAGTGCAGTATCAATATGCATATTCATTTAGTGATCCAACACTGCTTGAGATTTAATTTCTGCAAGAATTCAAGGAAATTAATATGTTTTGTGATCGGTGTCACTGAGTTACTCAGAATAAAATATAAATGAAACCCACTTGTTAACAGTCTGTAGATGTTCAGTGAATAGATCATAGGCATCCTATTCAGTTATTCAATTAATTCTGTCTTTTGCCTTCTAGCACAAGTTTCTGGGTGAGAGGAAAGAAAGAAGTGGTATCTTGCTGCAAAAATGAAAGCCGGTCGGTTTTGCTCTGTTATACATGGGTGCTACTGATGGAGTTAATTGGGCTGCAATGTATAATGGAGTTAGAATTTTACTTGCCCTGTGTTTACTTTCCAGTTACCCTGTACTTCTAATTTATTAGTAATTTAATTCTAAATCCATGTCCCTGCTTCTTTTCTATTCATATTAATTAAACAAATTTCTTGCAAGCAAAATTCTTTCGAGTTTAATAGTACTGACGCTCAGACTTTCTTCTGTGAGTTAAAATTTGAGGCCTTAAAAACCACACATTTGGGAAATGAGTAGGGGCCAAATGAGTCATCAGAACTCATTCTGGCTCTCATTTAGTGTCTCTTCTCCTCAGGATGCAGTATAATGATGCTTAAATTACTATCTGCATTTGCTAAGTTAAGATAGGCTGTTCTGTAGGATGAAAAAGAAATGCAGATTTAAAATACCTGAAGGGAGGGGGCAAAGAAGACGGAGCCAGGCTCTTTTCAGTGGTCCCCAGTGACAAGTCAAGAGGTGATGGGCACAAACTGAAACACAGGGGGTGGCATCTGAACATGAGGAAACGCTTTTTTACTGTGAGGCTGACCAAACGCTGGCACAAGTTTCCCAGAGAGGGGGAGACTCCATCTTTGGAGGTGTAGGCAGACAGTCAAGTCATCTAAGGATGCAGGTTTGTCTGGGCACCTACGTTCCCTGCTGACAAAACCTTTAGCTTGCAGGAATAATTCCTAGTATGTGGCAGGTGTTAGGTTTAGTTATTAGTTTTCATAAGGCAGCAGATTGCTATATAGCCAGAATTTGCTTTTCTCACTGTTGCTGGTTAATTTTCACCCTCTGTAGCAGGAGCTGGTTTGCAGTTTCCCTTTGAGCATTCAAAGTCAGCCCTGTCATCAGACCCAGGCAAAGTCAGGAAATTGTTCAACAGAGGCTCTTTCCCAAGAGCCAAGGGAAAAAATGTTAGGTCCACAGTTTGTAAGTGCTTGGAAGCTCCTCCAGAATGCATCTTCTGTTTTCATAAGTTCAGGTTTTTTGAACAGGCAAAACTGTACCAACTGTACCAAATTGTATAAAAACATGTTAACAATAGTAACAAAAAAATACATATTTTTTTTTAATTTGCTTCCTTGCCATATGGGTTTATGATATCTGTCTGCTTCAAGGGTGTAAAGGAGATTCTACCTTTCCTATCTAATTACTTCATATGCAATCAGGCTTGTTTCCTCTAATCCTTTACAAGGAAGTATCCAAATTGAATTAAGATTAAATTCCAACTAAAAAAGGCTTGTCCTTTCGCAGTAAGAGACAGGAACTTTGATGAAGAATCTTCTTTTAGGCAATGAAACACTGATAAATCTCTCATTCGAGAAAAAAAGGTGAATTAGCGTTTCATGTTTCTTCAGCATAGTAACTGAGTAACTGCTGATATCTCTATTCAGATTAAAACTGGGTTAGCTACTTATGTCAGGGAAAAAAAAAAAGAGAAGTAATTTAATTCGTACTTGACTGTTTGACCCAACTCAGTGTGCATATAGGTGGCATAAAAGATATCTGCCATAAAAGAAAGCCTAGTGATCTTAGGAAATTAGGACCGTTTCACAGTGCTTCACCAAATAAACTGACAAGTGTATCTCCTGTTCACTTCAGTAGGAATACAGAGTGGCGCAACAAGCAAAGGCCAGGCCAGGCCACAAAGATTTGTATGGCACCAATACCAGAGCGTGTCTGATACCATTTAAAGTTATTACTTTGTGTGAAGTTATTCATGCTATTTTAAAAGGTGCTGTGGGTTATGGATCCACCTATGTGAAGGCAGAAATGGTCTGCTTTGAAACAGAGGAAGACTACTGCGCTGCAGCTTAAGTCTGTTGCAAGCAGCTGAGCAATTTTATGTTACTTGACCTCAAATAATATTTTTTGTAGGCAGGAGACAGAACTGGAGCTGGCATGAGCTTCTGTTTTTGCAGACTGCACAAAAATCTGCCCATATTTAACCTGCGTAAATATCCATGTACCTGTGAGGGCCCAGCGCTTCTGAAAAGCTATTTATTTAGAGGACAACATGAGCTCTTAAGGAAAAAAAAAGCCTGCACTCCACACTTCAAGACAAACACTTCAATTATTTAGTTTGAAAACAGGCAGGGACAATTGCCAAAACTGTGAATCCGGTTTCCAAAAATGGGGATTTTGTACTCTTTTTTTTTTTTTTTTCTGCCCAGCACCTGAGAGAATGCATATATAGCAAATGCCATATGGTTGATACATCCCCATGTTGTCCGCTGATTAGTCTTCATTCACTTCTGAATTTTTGCACTGCAAACTGTCCTTGTCTCAGGTTTACAGATAAAAAAGCTAAGGCACAGAGGCATGAGGCAAGTGAGCTTTCACCTACAGTCACACCACAAACCTCAAGAAACGTATTTAAAATCTGACCATGCATAATGCTCCCTTTCCCCTCTCTAGCAACTAAGGCTGTACTTTAGAGCTTAATTGAAACCTGTTAGTGTAGCAGTTGACATTTTAAAAGTCCTGTTTCTTTCTAATTGTCTAGTAAGATACGTGTTAAGAAGTATACTGAAGTATTTAAACAGACAACAGATCAGTGTGACTAGTTTCTATTATATAGATGCATTTTAGGACTTCAGTAATTAAAGAAACCCACTATGCATTAACCTAGAAATAGAGAATATAAAATAATTGCATATGTGTATGCAACATAGATTGAACTGATTCTTTGGTATTGCCTTAAAGAAATAAAACTTGATAAATAATACTGCAATACCATCCACATTTCCTTTTACGTCAATAATAAAATGGATGAAGAGACCAGATTAATGGCAGGAAGGAATTTCAGACATCTGTCTTCTGCTAAAGATGAGTCAAAATATTACTGTGGGAGGCTCTAGCCAAACGCACTATTCCTGCTCAGGATTTTTATTCTGCTGGACAAATTAATTCATGACAAACTCCCATACTAATGTCAGTGGGAAGCCTGACAAGGCAACAGCATTGGTGTACTTGAAACCCTCATGTGAGAAGACATATGACAGTCATTATAATGTGGCTGGCTGATTTTTTCCCCGTGTCACGTACAATACAAATAAGGTAAATTGGTTGGATTTTGCTGAGGATGAATGGCCTTTACTTTTATAAACATTTCAGTGCTGTTTTGGTAATCAGTAGCAGAGGCAATTTATTGTTTTGTACATTGCTTCACTGTTAATGCAATCCCCAAGACAATTTCTCAAATAATTCTGATTAAGTAAAAGTCAAAATACTTTTTGCTACCATGCCCGTAGAATGATACTTACTGAAGACACAGCAAAAATAATGAGAAAATTGGCAAGAGTTAAATTGCCTGAGACAGAAGTCTAAACAGAATTTTTATGTTATCCCTCAACCACCTAAACAAATTTCTAGTTTATATCTTAAAATGCTTAAGGAGGTGGATTGGGGGGGAGGGCAAGGTTGGAGGGGAGGGTGTTTTTTTAACTGCAAAGCTGGTGGTTCAGGGAGATTGTCTTCAGCAACTCCAAGCATTACCTTGACTTTCAGATGTTTATTTTGATATACTGTTAGTCAATACTGCAATCATGACATTTTATGCTGGAAGCTGGCATGTCAATAAGCCCTTTATTCTCTACAGGCAGTGCAGTGGCATTTGCTAACGTTTTGTATAAGTTTTTCATTGAGCTGTTAGTGTGTGAATGTCACTAACTGAAGCAAATTGAAAATGAAAAAAAAAAAAAAAACCAAAACCCAAAAGAAAAAAAGAAGGGCAAAATACCAGTTTTAAGTTCCATAATGTATGAATTGGGATATCTGTGATTTCTGTAGACTGTTGTCTTGAAGCAGTCTTCTTGTTCAAAATGTGCTCTTAATTAAATGCACAGCAAATGCCATGCAAAGGTGAGATTTGTATAGGACCATATCCTCCTGGGCTTGCAAACAATTTTGTTTTATCTTTGGGACTTGTACAATCTGAAGAATATGGTTTGCTATCTTGAATTATGCAGTCATAATCTTAGTTATGTTTGAGTCCTTTCTTAATCTAGGACCTATTATGACACGTTATCAAAGTAGTGGGTTTTTATCAATTTCATCCCGTAGTTTCAAACTGATAAAAAACTACTGTCTTCAGCTGCCTTTGAGCCTCTTTCAAATCAGCCAGCGCACCTACTCCACATCATCTCCCTCAGCTAGATATACTGCTGTGTGCTCTCACCGCTTGTTGTCTTCTGCTAATTTTCTCTTTGTCTAGAGTTTCTCGCCCTGCTCTTCCTCTTTCATCTCAGCATGCGGTGTGTCAGCATTTCATGCTTTTTTTAGCCCCAGAGCTCCATCCCATCACACATAGTAGCAAAAGCACTGAAGAATATATATGTCATGGCTGAATTTCTCTTTGGGCTTCTCTTATTAGATCTGTGCTTCTGAATACTGTATGTGCTTCTGTCTTAACAAAAGAAGTGGTTACTAAGGCTTACAAACCAGTACGTGAAAGCAGGATATTCTGCTGTAATTCCCAATATCAGATGTTCCTAGGTCATTCCACCATTTGATTAAGATACGTGAGGTGTGAATTAAGGCTTTGGTGTTGAACTGGTATTTTCAGAACATAGGAAGAATGTGTGATATGCAGTACTGTTTTAATTCCCAGCATGCCATAAAGCTTGTGAGTTAGGATTTTTTTTTCTGCTGTATTCTGTAATGGAAAATTACAGTATAGCCCATTACAATGCAGATTTCACTGTGTCAAAGGCAGCATGTACACATTTCAAGAAACAGTTTTAAATCCTTGCCTTATTTTTTGTTCTGTAAAATGTAGAAATGAGTACCAATTCACCTCACAAAGAGAATTTTGACACTATATTTTGGTAACACATTTACAAAATCCTAAAATGGGAACATGGCTTTTTAGAGCCACAGCAAATATGATCTGGGACCATGCTGGCTTAAGATAAGAAATACTGAATGACTTCCCATTCAGTGAATATGATTCATCCTATTCAGTAACGAAAGTGGTGGAATAAGAGATTTATGCATGTAATCAAGAATTGTATCATGGTTTAAATGCACAGTGTTTAATTTGGCTGATAGTCAGCCATAACTCTGAACTCTTCTAAATTTTGAATGTTTTACTTTGCAATCTTTCCTTCTAAACATAATTTAATATATGGATACCAGTGATAACAAGACAGATACGACATTGCCAACTTGCTAACTTACGCAGTTTTACCATAATTCTTAAAGTAACAGAATCAAAGTATTCTTTGATTACATTCCAAAGTATGGCCAGGAACCATATCAAGCAGGTGAAAGCCCTAAGAGAAATGAATCTAGCCAAGGACATCAAAGACAATAAGAAAAAATTCTATAGCTATGTCAGGGAAAAAGGTAGGACTTGGGGGGCTGTGGGCCCTCTCCGGAAGGAAATGGGAGACCTGGCCACCCAGGATATGGATAAGGCTGAGGTACTGAATGACTTTTTTGCCTCAGTCTTCACTGGCAAGGGCTCTAACTCCACTGTCCAAGTCACAGTAGGTAAAACCAGGGGCTCTGAGAATAGAGAACTGCCCACAGTAGGAGAAGATCAGGTTCGAGACCACCTGAACAACCTGAAAGTGCACAAGTCCATGGGACCTGATGAAATTCATCCACGGGTCCTGAAGGAGCTGGCGGACCAAGTTGCGAAGCCACTTTCCATCATATTTGAGAAATC